>JAOTOM010001603.1:0-5000 GCA_034440615.1 Ashinkailepas kermadecensis | reverse complement strand
CCCAGCCAGTCACTGTCCTGACATACTCCACCCAGCTAGTCACTGTCCTGACATACTCCACCCAGCTAGTCACTGTCCTGACATACTCCACCCAGCTAGTCACTGTCCTGACATACTCCACCCAGCCAGTCACTGTCCTGACATACTCCACCCAGCTAGTCACTGTCCTGACATACTCCACCCAGCCAGTCACTGTCCTGACATACCCCACCTGGTTAATCACTGCTCGGACTGCCTCACACGGGCGATCACTGCTCCCCCCACCCAGCCAGTCACTGTCCTGAAATACTCCACCCAGCCAGTCACTGTCCTGACATACTCCACCCAGCCAGTCACTGTCCTGACATACTCCACCCAGCTAGTCACTGTCCTGACATACTCCACCCAGCTAGTCACTGTCCTGACATACTCCACCCAGCCAGTCACTGTCCTGACATACTCCACCCAGCCAGTCACTGTCCTGACATACTCCACCCAGCCAGTCACTGTCCTGACATACTCCACCCAGCCAGTCACTGTCCTGACATACTCCACCCAGCTAGTCACTGTCCTGACATACTCCACCCAGCCAGTCACTGTCCTGACATACTCCACCCAGCCAGTCACTGTCCTGACCTACTCCACCCAGCCAGTCACCGTCCTGACGTACTCCATCCAGACAGTCATTGCTCTGACGCACCCCACCCAGCCAGTCACTGTCCTGACCTACTCCACCCAGCCAGTCACTGTCCTGACCTACTCCACCCAGATAGTCATTGTCCTGACCTACTCCACCCAGATAGTCATTGCGCTGAGAAGAGCCGACATTGCTAGATATGTTTCACAGTGAACGGGAGCCATCCCATACACAACTGTGGCCAATAGAGACCGTTTGATGAGATGGTTTGCCGGGTGTGGGTGCAGAAGGGGATTCGGCACGTGCAGCTGGCACCGCCTATTCGTGCCGGACACGAGGGGCGCTGCTGTCGTATGCATTGTTCCACACATACTTTGACCAGGTGAGATAGGCAATCAACTGCGTGGACATCTGGCACTCCTCTCTCAAAACGGGCCATTACAAAGTCGGGTACCATTAGCTGTTGTTAGCTGCGAACGTCTGGTGCCGTGATAAGCCTTGTGCTTTCCGTTCAGCACTGAAGGTAAAAATTACCGGGAGTTGACGTGATTTCCAAATAGGCGAAATATAGTGAGCAATCGCTACTTTCGGGCAGCTGTCTCTCCAGTCATGGCTCCTCTGACGTGACTGTCAAGGGGCATTTACTCCACAAAACGTGATGTAAATCAACCTGATTATCTGACGTCATACCTGCACGTCATAACCGACTTAGCAACACACTTTAGCTGGGATAGTGAAATACTATTCGTCTGGAGTATTTCACTATCCCAGCTAAATACAGTATTTCGTTTTGTTTTCTGTAGGTTAAATCAGTTGACGACTAGACAGCTGGCGACAGTAACTGCGACCGTTGAGAGAGATTCATTTCTCCCACAAAGAAAAAGGCGTGGACTTGTAGCTGAGAATATAATCAAGTGTAGCTTAGAAGCAATACAATTGCATCGTGCAATGGACACACATATCGTTTCTACCGCTGGACGATGTCAGGATATTGGCCCAAGGATGTTGAATATTTGTGTGGCGGGCAGGGACGTTGATTACCAATAATGGACTTCAACGTAAATATCTCCTGTTTTGCTATGGCGGAATTTCTTGCCACATGGATGTGCTTGATGAGGTACCAGACCACGCTCTTATCTTTGCTGTGCGGAGGTTTTAACCAGTGCCGAGCATGCAAGTGGAAGATAAGCCGGATCCAAAGGCCAGCGACTATCGGCTAAATTCTGACCAACTGAATGAAATCATTTTGGCCACGCAACATCTTTCTGCAGTGTCGCAGAAAAAGTAATCAATGTTGGGCTCACCTTGACAAGCACACGTCTGCACTCAAGTTTCGAGCTCAGGAACACTGTTGTTACATTTATTGGCGTTGGGCAACAACACCCTACAACATGCGTGGAGTGCTGCATCCAACCCAAACCGCAAATCACCAGAACAATGCTTGACGACATGAAAACCGAACCCAAATTGTACGAATCGAAACGTGCACTGTCCTATCCGAGGCACGGACCTGAATTCGATTTTGAAGATCTGTACCCCGTTTTTACCTTGGTTTATCTGGCAAAATAAGCAGTTGCTCACACCGTTTTTTTAGACCCAAGCTGCTTGGCAAAGTCTTTCTGTCCGGCATTGATAGTGTGGGACTGCAGTCCTCATAAGCTCTTGGTAGACAGTGTAGTGCTGCAGAGTAGAGTGGAGTAGAGTAGACTTTGGAGTAAATACGTCCCGGCGAGCATTGATGTTCGGGTCATATTGTTGACCTCACGCGGGCTATTGTAACCTTACGCTACTTCCCACCTTATACTTCTTCCCCCCTCCGCCGTTTATTGCGCTTTAACATCATTAATGCGATGTAAGAGACTGTGCAATTCGAAAAGCTATAACCATTCTAAGAGAACCAAGCAAATGTTCTGTCGAGAAAAAGTTGATTCTAAAAGAACTGAGCAAATTTAATGTAGTGAAAATACAGACACGCTTGTACTTGTGGATCGTGTTTGTATCGTGCTGAACGCGTTGTCTCTGGCGATTACCTTCGTCCTTAGATACCTTAGATAGTCCACGCATGGCTACTATTGCCGGGATGCCACCAGAACACTTGCATTTTATTGCATATTGACAGGGTTCTCGACCAGTTTAAGTCATTCAGGCTTTTGGCGAGCTTCATGAACAGTCCCGTCGAAGTCAACTGTCGGCGAAGGTAGCGCGCTGAGGTAAACATGTGGAGGCTGGCGCGTTGACAACTGAATACGACGCATCCGGACTCCCCGATGGGTTTGATTGTGTGACTTGGTGGTCCTCAAGGGCGTCACCACCATCAATTTTCAGGTGGGTCCAACCCAGGGGCTTCGGAATGATGTTGAAGCTAGCGGGATAAGACAATGGTTTTGTGACCAGTCATTTAACCCCTGGCAAACGCTGGGAACACTCGTGATTGCCATGGTGCATCTTACATGCCTACAAAAAGCATTACAAGCGAACCCAAGCACAAATGGTTGGGTCCGGACCCAGGGATCAGAGCGGTAGCGACGACCATGGTGGTCGTCAAGACTCCGTAGGAGTTTGACGCGTATGACAGATCGCGAGGACATGCAGATACGAGGATACGAGGAAGGTAAGGATATGAGGTCATGAGGATGATACCCATTCGATGCAGTTCTCCCTGGCGTGGACGGCAAAAAAAAGTAGCACATGCATAGGGCGGCACCGATGGGGCAATGATCAGCAGATACCGCATGGGTCTTTTTGCCCGGCTCCTTTCCTTCTTTTTGTGAAGAAAAGGAACCTGGTGTATGTGTTCACACAAGGCGATATATACCAGGTGGCGTCATCCCTACTGCGCAGGTCCTTATATGACGTCATCAGGGGTACACACTTAACATGGGCCCAATCGCTAACACGCTGCCGAAGATATGCGACGTATGTACACTACGGGAGAGAAAATCAGGGTTTAAAAGGTGTAGGTGCAAAACTTAAAGCATCATATTTCTGGAAAGTATCTATAATACCTTTTATTCGCATATTATTACCAAAAGAGCCTTCAAAGGGAGGTGGGACAAGTCAAATAAGGCAGATAATTAACATCTTACCGCATCGGGATGCAGTAAGGACGTATCAGAAGCGTGGGCGTCGCTATGATGGGAGCAGGTGGGGGGCGAGTTCCCAAATCTGCATAAAATTTAGCATTGGGCTTATGGTGTTGCATGGCAAATTAATTGACTGAAACACCTTTTCATTTCCCTCTATATGTTGCAACGCCTCTGGTTTAGGCTGAAAGGAAGGGGACAATTGTTTTTTTTTAGATCGACATGATCATAGGGAGCGCATGAAAGCCAGACACTCCTGTTTATTGGGGAATCTGTGAGCCTCCGTGCGAGCTCGGCAGCAGGGGTGGAACTTCCAGAAAATTATTGGGAGGACGCAATGCATGGAGGTAACAGTAAGACCTTCAGTCGATGGGCCCCATTGATGCTACATGTTAATATTAAATTATTGGGGGAAGGAGGTGGGCTCACGCCAGTCTTAAAGGAGGTTGGACCCCTCCCAAATGTAAGTAAAATTTCACTCTAGTTAGTGGATTCGGCGGACATTCGGCGGACGGACTGGAAGCATGGGGCACCAAAAGCGGTCAGGCATGTATTGATGGCATTCCCTAACAATGCGTTCAGGATTAGATCTGGATCATTCCAAGACACTCCTACAGGTCGGCGTAGTCGACCTAGTCGGCTTCTGTGCTGGTTCCGGTTCAGAGCATGAATGAATGATCGCAATCAATGTTCGTGGAGCAAAGGGAGTTCGCATGTCGTTCTTTCCAATCAATGCTGATAGGCCACATTATAAATATCAGCAACAATGAAATGGCATACGCCACACCTGCCCCAGTACCATAGCATAAATAAATATCATACCATAAAAGTACCATAATAAGTATATAAGTACCATAATATATAAGTACCATAATATATAAGTACCATAATATATAAGTACCATAATATATACGTACCATAATATATAAGTACCATAATATATAAGTACCATAATATATAAGTACCATAATATATAAGTACCATAATATATAAGTACCATAAAACGTACCATATAAGTACCATAATATATAAGTACCATATAAGTACCATAATAAGTACCATACCATAAATAGCAGTACCAGAGCCGAGATCAGTGCCAAGTGCCTCTAGCACGGGCCGGCATAGGGAGCGCCGCCAGTCTGCCCCTGGTCGCAGCGGCAGCAGCAAAACACGCCAACAGGACAGCGGAACCGGGCGATACGAGAGAAATGTCAAGTGCCGCCAGGACGGGCGGGCACAGGGAGCGCCGCCAACCCGTCAATGGTCACAGTCGCAGCAGCAAAACACGCTAACAAAACGGC
>JAOTOM010001602.1:0-74108 GCA_034440615.1 Ashinkailepas kermadecensis | reverse complement strand
TCCGTCTTAGGGCCTCCTCTCATATACTGGGGCCTCCTTTTCGGTGTTGGAGCCTCTTTTGCAATCCTGGTAGCCTCCGTGCCATTTTTGACACTCTCTTCATTTCTGGGGACTCCTACCCTCTCTCTAGGTGACTCCTTTTTCAAATTAGGGGCCTCCTCTCACGTCATGGGGGCCTCCTTATCTGTGTCTGGAGCCTCATTATCCTCTTAGCAGGGTGCTTTTGCGTCCTAGTCCTAGATCTTCTCTTCCAGGTTCCTCCTCTTCCAAAATATGGGCCTCATCTGGCTGGTCTTGGTGGCCTTCTCTCATTCCTGCGGAAACCTTCTTACCCGTCTTGGGGCCCCTATTGCGTCCGGAGAAGTCTCCCCTATCAGGTCTTAATTTTATATTGCAGGGGCATCCTCTTCCGTCTTGGGGGCCTCATTTTCCAACTTAAGAATATCCTGCCACCCATCAGAAGCCTTTTCGCCTAACCTGGGTGGCTTCTTGCCCGTCTCGGTGGCATCCTTTCCGTCCTGAGGGCCTCCTTTTCGTGCTGGGGTCTCCTTTTCGTCCTGGGGCCTCCTTTTCGTCCTGGGGGCTACCTTCCTATCTCTGGTCTCTGTTCTACGTCTAGTCCTACGCCCTTTTCGGCCTTGGGTGCATCCTTTTCGTTCTAGGGGCCTCCTTTTCGTCCTGGGGCCTCCTTTTCGTCCTGGGGGCCACCTCACAATCTCTGTTCTACGTCTTAGGGGTCTCCTTTTCGTCCTGGGGGCCTCCTTTTCGTCCTGGGGACCTCATCCCAATCTCTGTTCTACGTCTTTGGGGCATCCTTTTCGTCCTTTGGTGCATCCTTTTCGTCCTGGGGTTGGTTGGTTGATTGTTGGAGTGTAGGGGCGCATGGACTGCGTCTTTCGTCCTGGGGGCCTCCTTTTCGTCCTGGGAGCTTCCTTTTCGTCCTGGGGGTCTCCTTTTCGTCCTAGGGCCTCCTTTTCGTCCCGGGGGGCCTGCTTTTCGTCCTGGGGGCCTCGTCCCAATCTCTGTTCTACGTCTTGGGGGCTTCCTTTGCGTTATGGGGCATCCTTTTCGTCCTGGGGGCCACCTCACAATCTCTGCTCTACGTCTTAGGGGCATCCTTTTCGTCCTGGCGGCCTCCTTTTCGTCCTGGGGGCCTCCTTTTCGTCCTGGGGCCACCTCACAATCTCTGTTCTACGTCTTAGGGGCCTCCTTTTCGTCCTGGGGGCCTCCTTTTCGTCCTGGGGCCTCCTTTTCGTCCTGGGGACCTCATCCCAATATCTGTTCTACGTCTTTGGGGCATCCTTTTCGTCCCTTGGTGCATCCTTTTCGTCCTGGGGTTGGTTGGTTGATTGTTGGAGTGTAGGGGCGCATGGACTGCGTCCTTCGTCCTGGGGCCTCCTTTTCGTCCTGGGAGCTTCCTTTTCGTCCTGGGGGCCTCCTTTTCGTCCTGGGGGCCTCCTCCCAATCTCTGTTCTACGTCTTGGTGCCTTCCTTTTCGTCCTGGGGCCTCCTTTTCGTCCCGGGGGGCCTCCTTTTCGTCCTGGGGGCCTCCTCCCCATCTCTGTTCTACGTCTTGGGGCCTCCTTTTCGTCCTTGGGTGCATCCTTTTCGTCCTGGGGTCTCCTTTTCGTCCTGGGGGCCTCCTCCCAATCTCTGTTCTACGTCTTGGTGCCTCCTTTTCGTCCTGGGGCCTCCTTTTCGTCCTTGGGGGGCCTCCTTTTCGTTCTGGGGGCCTCCTTCCAATCTCTGTTCTACGTCTTGGGGCCTCCTTTTCGTCCTTGGGTGCATCCTTTTCGTCATGGGGTCTCCTTTTCGTCCCGGGGGCCTCCTTTTCGTCCTGGGGGCCTCCTCCCAATCTCTGTTCTACGTCTTGAGGCCTCCTTTTCGTCATGGGGGCCTCCTCCCAATATCTGTTCTACGTCTTGGGGCCTCTTTTTCGTCCTGGGGGCCTCCTCCCAATCTCTGTTCTACGTCTTGAGGCCTCCTTTTCGTCATGGGGGCCTCCTCCCAATCTCTGTTCTACGTCTTGGGGCCTCCTTTTCGTCCTGGGGGCCTCCCTTTCGTCCCGGGGGGCCTCCTTTTCGTCCTGGGGGCCTCCTCCCAATCTCTGTTCTACGTCTTGAGGCCTCCTTTTCGTCCTGGGGGCCTCCTCCCAATCTTTGTTCTACGTCTCTTATAGAGACCTGATTATATTTTCTGGTGACCTCGTCAGTTTTGAGGCCTCATTGACAGCATGATATTCTGTCCCGTCGGCCTCCTTGCTCACTTTTTTTGCTGTGCATTTTCGGATAGGGGCCTCCTCAAATTTCAGGGGGGGCGGCGCCCCCCCTGTTTCACGGCAGGGGGGGCGACTGCCCCCCCTGCCCCCCCGGTGGCGACGCCCTTGATCATGGGGTCTCATTTCCAATATTGTGTCGTCCTCTTCCGAATTAGGTGCCTCCTACCACGTTTCTGGATCATATTTTTATATCTTAGTGGAACCTTACCCGTTTTGGGGCCTGCTTTTGCGTCTCCGAATCCTCATCTCATATCCACCGGCTTTTTCTTCCGTCTTAGGGCCTCCTCTCATTTTCTGGACCCTCCCTTCCCGTATTGGGGCCTCCTTTGCAATCCTGGGGGCCTCCTTTACAATTCTGGGGGCCTCCGTGGCATTTGTTGGCACTCTCTTGTTTTTATCCTCTCCAAGGTGACTCCTTTTTCAAATTAGGGGCCTCCTCTCACGTTTTGGGGCCTCCCCACCTGTTTTTGAAGCCTCATTATCCTCTTAGCAGGGTGCTTTTGCGTCATAGTCACAAATCTTCTCTCCTAGGGTCCTCCTCTTCCAAAATATGGGTCTCATCTGGCTGGTCTCGGTGGCTTTCTCTTTCCTGCGGAGACCTTACCCATCTTGGGGCTGCCTCTTGCGTCCGGAGAAATATCTCCTATTATTCCTTATTTTCCATTGTAGGGGCCTCTTCTTCCACCTTTGGAGGCCTTGTTTTCCAAATTAAGAATGTCCTGCCACCGATTGGAAGCCTTCTTGTCTAACCTGGGTGGCTTCTTGCCCGTCCCGGTGGCATCCTTTTCGTCCTGGAGGCCTCCTTCCAATCTCTGTCCTACGTCTCCTATAGGGACCTGATTATACTTCCCGGGGACCTCGCTGCCAGTCTTGTGGCCTCCTTGGCAGCTTGATCTTCTGTCTCGTTGGCCTCCTTGCTCAACTTTTGTCCTGTGCATTTCCGGATAGGAGCCTCCTCAAACTTCTGTGGGGGCGGCGCCCGCCCCCTCCCCCACCAGTCTCACCGTAGGGGGGGGGGGGGCGACTGCCCCCGCTGCCCCGGTGGCGACGCCCCTGCCCACACCATTTTCGTCGTAATCAAATTACGGTGCGACAGACGAATCTGTGCACAATACTACTCTATTCCACTGGTGATCGCTCGAAATGTCAGAATCAATGGTGCGAACTCATCGATGTTTCTACGAACGAAGAATCGGTTGATAGTAAGATAGGCATGAAGCGAAACCATGATCAATTCTGGATTCGATGACACAATTAGCTGCAGGGTCGGAGGAACGCATGGGGCGCTGGGGCGCCTCCCTTCCCCCTTGCGCGAGCAAGGTGGGCGTTGCACCGCCTTGGTGAGCTCACTAAAACTGCTTTATCTCCCTAGATACCATGCTTCTTAAAAGAACAAAGAATCTTCAAAGTTAAGTGCGGCATACCGACAGTTTACATAGGTACGTCAAGAACACATGTTCATAATTTGTCTGGTCATTTATTCAGTACTTCTACTGATTCAAATGGAATTGTTGTCCGGGTGCACAACATGCCTTCCTCCAGATTTTGATGACCTGACCTCTGTGCCACAGCACCTGTCACAGTACGGTCTGATCTCTATGACTTGACCTCTGTTCTGCATTACCTGACACAGCATGGTCTGATCTATATGACCTGAACCCCGAGCCGCAGTGCCTCTCGCAGTGTGACCTGACATTGATGACCTGACATTGATGACCTGACCTTTGTGCCGCAGTACCTGTCGCAGTGTGACCTGACCTCTGTGCCGCAGTACCTTTCGCAGTGTGACCTGACCTTGATGACCTGACCTCTGTACCTCAGTACTTGTTGCAGTGTGACCTGACCTCGATGACCTGACCTCTGTGACACAGTACCTGTCGCAGTGTGACCTGACCTTGATGGCCTGACCTTTGTGCCGCAGTACCTGTCACAGTGTGACTTGACCCTGATCACCTGACCTCTGTGCCGCAGTACCTGTCGCAGTGTGACGAGGTGCTCTTCATGAAGGACGGCCGGGTGGCGGAGCGCGGCACACACCAGCAGTTGCTGCAGCTGCAGGGAGACTACAGCCAGCTGGTCAGCTGTGACGCTGCCAATCAGCAGGAGCAGCCGACCAGCCAGCCGGCCGACGACGAGGCCACCGCAGATGGTGGGCACCGCCGGCAGTGAAATCATTGTCACTACGTCACTGTGCACGTGACCTCGTCCATGCATTACAGTTTGCCCGACCGGGGGCTATGATGACGTCGCCAGTTCGCATCTGTGTCCAGTGTTCTGCTGTGTCTGGCGTGTGGCTGTGTCTAGCCCGCCCAGTCACGAAGGTGGTCATTATGCCCTCCCTCGCCACAAAGATTTTCCGCGGATAGTGAAAAACGGCACGCGGTAGCTCGCCGAAATTTCTCACACCTTTTCCCATATCAACTTGGCATGCGTGAAAATGTTGAGGCCAGGTCACCTTCGGTCAACGAGTTGTTCAGGGTCATGTGAGGTTACCTCCAACAAGGTTCAACCACTCGTCACGCTTTAACGCCTACAGACATTTGAATGGAACTTTCAGCGTTTGCTTATGTTTAGAGATGCAACAAAGCGCACCAGAGGAATTTTGAATTTGTTCGTTTTTGATGACGTATTAGTTTTGCACATTTGCCAATTAGGGCTAAAATGGAAGATTCTGGCTAAAGTAAGCATTGTTTATGGGGGCAAGTGAACTTAAAGCAACGTTTCGTGGTCCAGTCTATCCATCAGACAAAGACAAATTCAAGAAAATTGGAACTCAATATTTTGAAAATTTCGGAAAATTTTATTAGAACTTGATTTTGGGGTGGGATTTTGGGGTCATGGTCGATTTCCCCTTCCTTTTCTAATTGCAAATATTGTTTTTGGACCTCCCTCAGAATGAACTCCCCAGAGGCAAAAAACTGATGTCAGTCGTTATCACATATCACATAGTACCGTCAATTTTGGGGGGTTAAATTTTGGAGTGGTTTCGGCCTCTATTCGTCGAGAGCTTTCCGATGACACCACTTTCGTTTTTGTGCAACGCTTAGTTTGTATATTAGAAGAGACGTATTTAAGGACCACCCCGAGACGGGGTGTGAGGATCTGACCGGGAAGACTGAAGGGCTTGTCCGGGAAATTGAGTGTGTAGTTAGATGTAGTTAGTTGTGCGTGTGTGCGTCACAAAGCGTATTCTGTTTTTATGCCTGACTGCGTCTGCCATTGGGTTTACATGCCCGCAGATGTTATGCAAGCACACTAAGCTAAGCTGAACTATGTATTCAATTATGTTGGGCCGGTCTCGTGCTGCGTCAATGGCTGCTGATGATAACCGGCTATTTTCACAGAGTTCGGCACACCTGGGGAGAAGTTCACCACCGATGAGAAGTACAAGTCAACTATGAGCATGTTCAACAACTTCGTGGCATACTATAAGGTATAACAATGTTTGTTCTCCAAAGAAATTGCAAGTGCGAAGCCGAAAGTTTACTGATGCTATGCTGGTGCTTGTGGTTAGATGCTCCAAGCATTTCGTTTTTCTTGTAGTGTAGCGACACACTTCACTTTTTGTCTAAGGTCCTGACGCCTAACGTTTTACCAGCCGCTTTCAAAAAGATTTTCAGCACACCTAGAGTGGAACAAGTTTAATAGACAACATTGATAGCTTGGGATTATTAGGGGAGGGCAACACCTAATTACCTTGACAAGGCAGGACTGAGGAGCACAGGACAGCACTTAGCGGCATCTCCCGTTAATTACTGACTGGGCCTGACACTCGCTGTCATATCTTGTCCAGCTCCGAAAATTATCAAAGAAAGTTGCATGATTTGTCAGGAGAAACGATGATCTCTCTGCTGACGTTGCGCTACTTTGCAGTTGTGTGGTCTGCGGGGAATGGTGATGGTCTCCCTGCTGACGTCATGTTGCAATTGTGTGGTCTGCGGGAAGTGCTGATGGTCTCCCTGCCGACTTACATTAAGCTACAGCTATGTGGTCTGTGGGAAGCACCGATCATCTCCCCGTTGATGTTATGTTACAGTGTTGTGATCTGCGGGAGTGCTGATAGTTTCTCTGCTGACGCTATGTTACAGTTGTGTGGTCTGCCAGGGGTGCTGATGGTCTCTCTACTGACGTTTTGTTACAGATGTGTGGTCGGCGGGTGTGCTTATGGTCTCTCTGCTGACGCTATGTAATAGTTATGTGGTCTGCGCGGAGTGCTGATGATTTATCTGCTGACGTTATGTTACAGTTGTGTGGCCTGCGGGAAGTGCTGATAGCTTCCCTACTGACGTTGATGTTCGCCTGCTGTCGCACCGGTACCGGGCTCTATCTACAGTACTGGATTGAGGCAGGAGATGGAAGAAGGGTAAGGTGTAGGCAAGTCCTGTTGCCTGGCGGTGATAGTCTAGCTTTTCCTCATTTGTGCGTTAACTAGTTCGCATGTTCAATGGCTTCTCTCTCTCTCTCTCTCTCTGGCTCTCTCTCTCTCTCTCTCTCGGCTCTCTCTCTCTCTCTCTCTCTATCTCTCTCTATATATATATATATTTTTTTTTTTTTCTCTCTCTCTCTCTCTCCTCAGGAGGAGCGGCTCCGAAACACGACCCTGTACAACATGACGTACACACCGGAGGAACTAGCTGGGATCATCAACAACAGACCCGACAGCGACACATATATTCTCGGCTATGTGAGCCTGGTGGCTGCGCTTGTCCTGATCGGGCTGGTCAAAGGTCAGTTGTGGTCCATTGTGACCTCCTTGGATGTCACCATTTCCTGGTTGTGTGTTATTAGAGATCTGCCCAACTGAATAGCAAGTGCGAATGACTTTGTGGATGGTCTGAGGAATTTTACGCTGCCGCTGACTCCCAGCTACCATCTACTGGTCCACGTTTGGTTGGTATTGTGGCAATCGGTCTGCTTGCTGTGAGGTGTCATTTCACGAAGACATTCCACTTTGGTAATACACTATTTTCGTATTTCGAGAACTACCGTGAGTACCGAAAACACACACAGGATTCCAGCTCACGTCGGTCGAGACCGTCGATGACCTGCACGCAGCGCCCTAGACCGGTGGGCGCATCCGTCAGGCGTCAGACGCAATGTTAATGCGGACATCGGGGAGATCCCCAGTAAAGAAAGAAAACAGGTAGGTTCCAGATGCCATTCAAGAACTCTGAAGCATGCGTCCGCGACAAGCGCGCCCGGATGCTCACTAGTGTGTGCGCGAAGAATATAGTTACAATTTATGAGACTCTGTCTAGTGACAAGTTGTGGCTGGGCATGTTCATGCTGTAAATCTCGAATACTTCGAATCGGTCTGGGATTGTCATTACTGGGAAGGGCAGTAGCACGTAGGGATTGGTATTCACTACCATCAAAGAAGTATGTATCAGCTGATAGTATTTCTCTAAATCGTCGGGATGGTAAGGTAGAGGTTTTTTTTCGCTTGGTAGAGCATTTTTGATGTTGGCCAGAATGTCACGCAGTTGGGCTGATTCGACAAACAAACGGGACAGAATGCCGTGAGCCAGTAAGCTAAGTTGAAGCTGTAACTCTGAATGTTGTACACGGGCCTGTTGAAGAATGGCTCCAGCTGTTTCAAATACTTTCGTAATTTGATTTTGCAGACTGATGTATGTTTCGAAATTTTGCATCTCGGTCCGTTCAAGTTTCGAAATTTGATAGGTTAAGTTGTTTACTAGGCGGCTTATGTCGTTGATTGCTTTTCGATTGGTCTGAACTTCTGTGTTTGTTTGGTTCATTAGTGACGCGCTTTCTCCTAAAACATGAATGATCTGGTCGTTGTCAATTTCTAATGTGCTCAGACGGTTCAGGACGGCTACTAAGTCAATATCTGTGGTGGTCCAAACATGAAAGATAGTGCTTCTCCGACGAATGGTAGCACAGACCTTTTAGGCCCCAGAAATCAAGAGAGTGTCAACAATTAGCACAGAGGCCCCCAGAATTGCAAAGGAGGCCCCATGATTGCAAAGGAGGCCCCATGATTGCAAAGGAGGCCCCCAGGATTGCAAAGGAGGCCCCTAGGATTGCAAAGGAGGCCCCCGGGATTGCAAAGGAGGCCCCCAGTACTGCGAAGGAGGCCCTCAGGACTGTAAAGGAGGCCACCAGGATTGCGAAGGAGGTCCCTAGGATTGCAAAGGAGGCCCCCAAGGACTGCAAAGGATGCCCCCAGGACTGCAAAGGAGGCCACCAGGATTGCAAAGCAGGCCCCTCGAATTGCAAAGGAGGCCCCATGATTGCAAGGGAGTCCCCCAGGATTGCAAAGGTGGCCCCCAGGACTGCAAAGGAGGCCCTCAGGACTGCAAAGGAGGCCCCCAGGATTGCAACGGAAGCCCCCATGGTTGCAAAGGAGGCCCCAATACGGGAAGGGAGTCCCCAGAAAATGAGAGGAGGCCCTAAGACGGAAGACAAAGCCAGTGAATATGAGATGGGATTTCGGAGACGCAAAAGCATGCCCAAAATGGGTAAGGTTCCACCAAGATAGAAAAGGATTATCCAGAAACGTGGCAGGAGGCATCGAATTCGGAAGAGGACGACACAGGATTGGAAATGAGACCCCATGATGAACGAAGAGGCCCCTAAAATAGGAGAGAAAGGCCATTCGATAAGAGAGATGGCTCCCAGGCGGAAGAGAAGGCTCGAAGACGGCTAAGAAGGTTCCCGGGAAATAACAAGGCCACTAAAATAGGAAAGATTGCCAGTAATTTGGCAGAGGAGGCGCCTGGTAGAGAAGAGGAGTCCACCAGGAGATAAGAGACCACCCTTAAGATGGGTAGAGATCGAATCCACACGCAGAGCAGGAGGCCCCCAAGACGTGAGAGGAGGCCCCTAATTTGAAAAAGAAGGCCTCTAGATGAGAAATAAGGCCCCTGCCGGACTCGAGAGGAGTCCCTCGATAAGGAGTAGGTCTCCAGGATCAAATGAGGACCCGAAGACCGGAAAGAGTTCCCAGGAAATGAGAGGAGGCCCTTAAGATGGGAGTGGGAGGAGGTATGGAAGAAGGTGAGGTTTCCAACATTGAAGATACCCTCAAGACGGGCAAGGCTTTGCTTGGACAAAGGAGGCCCACGAGGCGTGGTAAGAGGCCCCTAATTTGGCAGAGAATGCCCCTGGAACATGAGAGGAAGACCCATGCCATGCTAAAGAGGCCCCAGGATATAGGAGGAGGCCCTCCAAGATGGGCCATTGAATATGGAGGAGGGTAGGACACAAGAGGATACATCAAAAGCCGGTAAAGAGGCTCCAGGGAATGAGACGAGACCCTTAAGACGCGAAAGGAGGCCTATAATTTGCAAGAAGAAGCCCATAAGAAATGGTAGGAGTCATGCCCGGGTACTTGCAAATCACGGTATAGGCCCAAAAAGATCCGGCCGGGGCCCTTGAAAATCACGCTGAGCCTGGGGTATCAAACATTCACGCCCGGACCATGAAAATCACGCCAGGGGCACGGCAGGTCGTACCGTTCCCCAACAGTCTCATTGGGACACAAATGAAGCAACGAAAAACAATCCGGGGCAACGAAAAATAATCCGGACATGGATAATCACTCTGGGACCCCAACAATGGCGCCAAAACCCTCCAAAACGTATTGGACCCCCAAAAGTGTCGAGGTCGCTAAAACTAGCGCTAGGGATCCAAGAAAATGATGTAGGGATACAAAAGATTACATTGGACTAAAAAAAGTATCGTCGCAGCCCTTAAAAATCACACTGGGGGTCCAAAAATCGCGTCGGGCACCCAAAGGCTGCAGCTTCCCCAAAAATAAATTATCAACCGGAATGTTACTCTGCGGCCTCACAAATCGGATCAAAGTCCCCCAAAACCCGTCGAACACCGAGAAAAAACGTATCAGGACACTGCAAAAAAAAATCATGCCTTTGCCCCCAAAAGTCGCACTGGGGACATCAAAATTCGCGTCGGTCCACCAGAATTCGCGCAGGGGGCTCCAAATAAATACGGCGGGCTCCAGAAAACTCGCTCCGAGGTCCGAAAATCTGCAACAGGAACCGCCAAAATCGCGTTGGGGCCACAGCTAAGCACAACGTGCCTCGCAAACTCGAACCGGTCCCCCAAATATCACGCTCGGGACCCACAATTCCCATCGGTAGCCCCAAAATTTGGTCTGGGCATCAAAAATTAAAGTCGGGGCTCCCAACAATTGGCGTTTCGGGCCCCACATAAGCACAGTGTGACCCCAAAAATCGCATCGGCATCCGAAAAAAATAAAGCCGGAGCCATCCAAAATATGGAAGGATTCCACAAAATAAATGTCCGGGTCAGGAAAATGGCTCGGGAGCACCGAACATATCATCAGATGCCTTCACAAATCACATACGGCCCCGAAAAAACATATCGGAGCTCGAAATAATCGAGGTGAGATACAAAAAGACGGCGCCAGGAGCTCGAAAAATCAATCCGGGATTCGGACTGTAAAGAAAATTCAGAACAGATCAACAAAAATCGCGTTGAGCCCAGGAAGCTGGCGTTGGGTCCCCGGAACCGCGCGCCTGGGCGCGATAAGTCGCGCTGGGACAAATACAAATCGCACCGAAGCACCAAAATCGTACTGGGGCCCCACAAATGTGCGTCAGAAGCCCCAAATAAACCCTAAGAGCACAACGGGGCCCAAAATGCAACTGGCCCTCCAGAGTCCCGCAAAAAGCGACAGGGCCTTAAAACATGTGTTGCAGCCCTAAATAAATATGCCGGAAGCTCTAAAGGAAATACACCGGAAGTTCTCAAGTCATACAGGTGCCGTGCGACCGCACGAGGGTCTGAAAAAGAGGCTGGGGACGCAAAAGCAACATGGTCCCAAAATGAACAAAAAGACCGGGAACTAAATGAACACATCGGGATCTTTGAAAACGTCCCGACACCTAAAAAAAAATCATCGGTGCACAAAAAAAACCTAAAACGAGCATGGGTTTCGAAAATGTGTTGGGCCCCTAACAAAAATGGATTTGAGCCCTAATACACATCCGTAGACGCAGAAAGACGAAACGAGTCCAAAAAAGAATATTGAGGCAGGGCCTCGGTTCGGTAGCAAATCTGGAAGCAATTTAATCAAAGATATAAGGTGCATCAAAGCTCAGCGGGTGTCCGCATTTTTAACCACCATAAAATGTGGGAAGAAGGGAACTAATGATCGAACTTAATTAGTCGAATTTTCGCAGCGAACGCCCATACGAAGCATTGCATCACGTCAAATATGGCGCAAGTATATCATGTGGCAGCAATTAGCAAAACGTAGGAGGCGTAGCAGAAACCGTAGCATCGCACGAAGTGTGGCGAATGCGACGAATGCGCAAGATAGGTGTGCACGTGCACGAACGTTGGCGTCGTGGCGACCGGGCGCTATGAACTGGAATGTCCGAAATTGGGAAATTATCAAGGGATACCAAAAGAAAACCTTAGGACAGGGTGGGGGAGTTAGGGTTAAAATCCGACGAATCAAAACAGCAGTGGTAGATTAGGCCCCTCCACAGGACAATTCAGTTGGTCACTAATTAGTTTATTTCTAAAGGTCCCCTTTGACAAGATAGTGGTCAAAATCCGAGAACTTTTTAATGGTGTATGTCGAACCCCTCCAAATACCCTCCTCCTGGATGCAAATATAGGTACGCCACTGGTCCCCCAATCATTTTCAGAAGCATACGCCCATGGGGCAAAGCCGACATTGAGGGGGCAAATTCCCCCTCACAAGCACGCAGAAAACACCGATGCCCCCATATAATATGGGAGGATTGATGTTTTTAAATGCATTTTCTTCCTACAAAGTTGTTTTCCATGATTACAACCTGCATGATTAGAACTTCCCAGCTTCAATACCTTCTCAACGACGTCATTTACAAAACTGCACAGCACAGCGAAAGCCATAGGCGTGGCGGAGTGGAATTTGAAGGTTTTGCGTTATTTATGCATTGCCATTGTTACATTGTTGCATTGCCATTTAAGCATTGTTCTTCAATGCTGGTTCTTGCCATGAATATATTCGCTGATAATATATTATTTTAGCTTGTGTGCCAGATGCCTTGTAGCCAGCACCAAATGTTTTCAATATAAATGAATCCATAAGATGGCGATCAGAAAACCAACTGAATCAACTTCTCGTTGTCAGCTTCATGAAATTCTCGTCCTAGGACTGATAAATGATCGTTTAAGCTTGCTTATGACATCAAGCTGATTGGAATGACTGATGAACAGTAGTGATGAATCTAACTAAACTTAGTTAGACTTGGTGGACATAGAAGTGGGTTGATCAATGGGAGATATCTTTAAGATATGCTCAGCACCAGTCCCGCCAGCTCGCTGCAATCTAGAGGCCAGCGGGAAGATTCTTCTGGTCGAGAAACATTAACACATTGGTTTGTTTTGGCACTTAGGTATTTATGCACATATTACATATTTATACCCTGGTATGGCTCAGTTCTCAGCGATAAAAAATATTCTGGCTATTTCGTTTTGCGTAAATGATGCACCATGCCAAGAGCAAACAAGGCATCAATATGAAATCATGTTTCCCATTCTGAAACCATACTAAGAGCCTAAGAAAACAATAGGATGCCCTAACACAGTGGAGGCCCCCTTTCGGAGAGCATGAGGCCCCCTTTCAACATTGCCCCCCCCTGGAAGTTTTTCGTGGCGACGCCACTGCTGTGAGTACCGTGAACACACACAGGATTCCAGCCCACGTCGGACGAGACCGTCGATGACCTGCACGCAGCGCCCCAGACCGGTGGGCGCATCACGGCCCATCCTGACCTGACCTGACCAGGTCATTTCCAACAGCCTGGAGCAGCGCGCGATTCGTGATGCGGGGCGCTCGGCGCTTGCACAACCGCATGATTTCCAGTCTGATGCGCTGCAAGATGAGCTTCTTCGACAGCACACCCGTGGGCCAAATTCTCAACCGTCTGTCGCGCGACATGGACTGCGGTATGTCGGGACCACACATCACTCCATGTCCACGACATGGACTGCGGTAGGTCAGGACCACACATGACTCCATGTCCACGACATGGACTGCGGTATGTCAGGACCACACATGACTCCATGTCCACGACATGGACTGCGGTAGGTCAGGACCACACATGACTCCATGTCCTCGACATGGACTGCGGTATGTCAGGACCACACATGACTCCATGTCCACGACATGGACTGCCACATCCAACATGGACTGCGGTAGGTCGGCACCACACATCACTCCATGTCCACGACATGGACTGCGGTATGTCAGGACCACACATGACTCCATGTCCACGACATGGACTGCGGTAGGTCGGCACCACACATCACTCCATGTCCACGACATGGACTGCGGTATGTCAGGACCACACATCACTCCATGTCCTCGACATGGACTGCGGTATGTCAGGACCACACATCACTCCATGTCCTCGACATGGACTGCGGTATGTCAGGACCACACATCACTCCATGTCCACGACATGGACTGCGGTATGTCAGGACCACACATCACTCCATGTCCACGACATGGACTGCGGTATGTCAGGACCACACATCACTCCATGTCCTCGACATGGACTGCGGTATGTCAGGACCACACATCACTCCATGTCCACGACATGGACTGCGGTATGTCAGGACCACACATCACTCCATGTCCTCGACATGGACTGCGGTATGTCAGGACCACACATCACTCCATGTCCTCGACATGGACTGCGGTATGTCAGGACCACACATCACTCCCTGTCCACGACATGGACTGCGGTATGTCAGGACCACACATCACTCCATGTCCTCGACATGGACTGCGGTATGTCAGGACCACACATCACTCCCTGTCCACGACATGGACTGCGGTATGTCAGGACCACACATGACTCCCTGTCCACGACATGGACTGCGGTATGTCAGGACCACACATCACTCCATGTCCTCGACATGGACTGCGGTATGTCAGGACCACACATCACTCCATGTCCACGACATGGACTGCGGTATGTCAGGACCACACATCACTCCATGTCCACGACATGGACTGCGGTAGGTCGGCACCACACATCACTCCATGTCCACGACATGGACTGCGGTATGTCAGGACCACACATCACTCCATGTCCTCGACATGGACTGCGGTATGTCAGGACCACACATCACTCCATGTCCACGACATGGACTGCGGTAGGTCGGCACCACACATGACTCCCTGTCCTCGACATGGACTGCGGTAGGTCAGGACCACACATGACTCCATGTCCACGACATGGACTGCGGTAGGTCGGCACCACACATCACTCCATGTCCACGACATGGACTGCGGTATGTCAGGACCACACATCACTCCATGTCCACGACATGGACTGCGGTATGTCAGGACCACACATCACTCCATGTCCACGACATGGACTGCGGTAGGTCGGGACCACACATCACTCCATGTCCTCGACATGGACTGCGGTAGGTCGGCACCACACATCACTCCATGTCCTCGACATGGACTGCGGTAGGTCGGCACCACACATCACTCCATGTCCACGACATGGACTGCGGTAGGTCGGCACCACACATCACTCCATGTCCTCGACATGGACTGCGGTAGGTCGGCACCACACATGACTCCCTGTCCACGACATGGACTGCGGTAGGTCGGCACCACACATCACTCCCTGTCCACGACATGGACTGCGGTATGGTCGGGACCACACATCACTCCATGTCCACGACATGGACTGCGGTATGTCAGCCACATCCCATGTCCTCGACATGGACTGCGGTAGGTCGGCACCACACATCACTCCATGTCCACGACATGGACTGCGGTATGTCGGGACCACACATCACTCCATGTCCACGACATGGACTGCGGTAGGTCGGCACCACACATCACTCCATGTCCACGACATGGACTGCGGTATGTCAGGACCACACATGACTCCCTGTCCACGACATGGACTGCGGTAGGTCGGCACCACACATCACTCCATGTCCACGACATGGACTGCGGTATGGTCAGGACCACACATCACTCCATGTCCACGACATGGACTGCGGTATGTCAGGACCACACATCACTCCCTGTCCACGACATGGACTGCGGTATGTCAGGACCACACATGACTCCCTGTCCTCGACATGGACTGCGGTAGGTCGGCACCACACATCACTCCATGTCCACGACATGGACTGCGGTAGGTCGGCACCACACATCACTCCATGTCCACGACATGGACTGCGGTAGGTCGGCACAAACATCACTCCCTGTCCACGACATGGACTGAGGTAAGTCAGCACAATATATCACTCCCTGTCCAACGACATGGACTGCGGTAGGTCGGCACAATACATCACTCCATGTCCACGACATGGACTGCAGTAGGTCGGCACAATATATCACTCCCTGTCCACGACATGGACTGGGGTACGTCGGCACAACACATGACTTCCTATCCACGACATTGACTGCGGTAGGTCGGCACAACACATCACTCCACTGTCCACGACATGGACTGCAGTAGGTCGGCACAATATATCACTCCATGTCCACGACATTGACTGCGGTAGGTCGGCACAACACATCACTCCCTGTCCACGACATGGACTGCGGTAGGTCGGCACAACACATCACTCCCTGTCCACGACATGGACTGCGGTAGGTCAGCACCACACATCACTCCCTGTCCACGACATGGACTGGGGTACGTCAGCACAATACATCACTCCATGTCCACGACATGGACTGAGGTAAGTCAGCACAATACATCACTCCCTGTCCAACGACATGGACTGAGGTAGGTCGGCACGATACATCACTCCCTGTCCACGACATGGACTGCGAAAAACCCTCCCTCTCTCCCGGGGGGGACCAAAAACCCCCCCACAATAGGTCGGCACAACACATCACTTGCCCAACACATCCACAACACACCCTGAACATGACTCGGCACAACACATCCCCCTGTCCACGACATGGACTGCGGTAGGTCGGCACAATACATCACTCCCCATCCCCCCCCCCCCCCCTCTCCCCCTACAATTCCCCCCCACGGACTTAGTTAGGTCGGCACGATACATCACTCCCTGTCCACGCAGAGCAGACCGAATTCTTCCTCACACACATGCAAACCACTTCTATGCATGCATACGGCCTGGTACCTGTCCATAAGCACCACAAGTCAGTGCCGGTTAGTATTTGTCTGTCTGTATAGCATTAGCATAGTCTACGCTTCTCCGCAGTGAGTCGGTATCCTCGCCCCGTATTATCCAACCTCTGACCTCATCGTCTCGTCGTCCGAACGATGAATGCGGGTGATTCTGTCGCCTGTGTACTGGTTTGTCAGTATGAGGCTTAACACTTATACACGTGATCATATGAAAAGCACATTGATCGATTTGTGATATTATATTTGCTGGCATTCATCTGGGTGCTCCATCGTTGCGCTGGAATCAGACAGAGCGGCACGAGACTGGGGCACGTGAGGACGGCATGCTTTACGGCAGATAGGTGAATGTGAGGCGCCAGCATAGTCACCCACTGAAGCATTGATTCATGCATTCACTTGTGATGGCGTGCTGCCTGAAGCACTGAAAGAACCCTGAAATGGATTCATGGCTTTCTTCACAACTGTTCTTATGTTTCAGTCGACAACCGGATCCCGCAGGTATACGAGTTCATCTCACAACGGTGCATGATCGTAGTTGCACAACTGATGGTGCCCATGGTGGTGTACCCCTACTACGCACCCATCGTGATCTTCATCTTGGGTAACGTCCATTGCCACCACCTGCTGCTTAATATCCACCATGCATAATACATCATGATGATTTCGTAAGCTTGATCAGCGGCTTTTGTCCATCTGCTGGCTGGTAGGTTGCAATTATTTTCCAAACGTTCATCATCTGCAGAACGTACTCGGGATAGGCACCATTGTAATACGTGCCTTCGACGTACTCGAAGTAACGTAGGGCTCTATTTTTGTGCCATATCTTGCAAAACGTAGTTGCTGTATACTTTATTGATTGTTTACTTTTCATCTCAGCTGCTGCCTATCGTGATTGTAGGACGCCATGGGTTGCACGCGCAGCGAAGGCGGGAGCGGCGCCAGCCCATCCCTTCTGTTTTTCGACGATATCTCCTAGACGGGCAGGGATGTTGTAATGAAGTCTTGTGCCTGTGTTGCAAGTTGATAAGTGCATCCTACGCAAAAAGACGTTCCGAAATCCTTCGGTAAACATAGGAACTGCGGGGTGCAAAGTCGATTGGCCCGCCGCCGACCGGCCGTCTAGCGTGGAAGGCCACAAAGGTGTCGGTGGCTCGCTAAATCTAATTGAGTGGGGAAATCGAATTGGTGGTTATTTCTACGCCGAAGATAATATCGAGTATGTAATAATCATCATGGGTTAAAATATACGTGAAAGATCAATGACATCAAGTCAGGTAAAGTAGCAACAGTCCTTCTTGCTGTTCCTTCATATCTGAATTCGGTTTCAGCGCCGCCTAAGTCGTATGACAGACATGTCATTGAATAGCCAACTAATGGCCTGAGATGACTTGACCTCGTGTCATGTGACATTATTTGACCTGATTTGACCTTTCTTTTGAATTATCCTCCAAACAGTGTACAGCTTAGACGAATGCTGAAATAATTGTTTTATCAGACTAAACATTATCCCAGCGTGACCTACAGCGTGACTGTAAGATCAGGTCACGAGGTCAGAAGCTGGACAATTTACGAAGATGTTCAGCATCATCTCAGTTTTTTTGGAACAGCATTTGCATACTTCAAATGTGATGGCTGAGGATATCCAAGCTTGAACGCACTTGACCTGACCTAACCTGAAGATCATCTGGTATCAAACAGATGACCATATCTTTCTAGAATGGTTTTGTTGTTGAGAGGGACATAACATACCTTTATATAGAGATATGCATATATGTAAATATTTAAATAAAAATATATATATATATATATATATATATATATATATATATATATATATATATATGTCCAAATCGAATCAAAGTATAGGCAGGTGGACAACCGCAAAAGCAGACTAACACAATACATATGGACAGTTCGCCTTACAGCACACTGAAAGAGCCACGAGCATATTTGGGTGGCATCCACTGCAGAAAATTAAGCACATTGACTATGGACTAGGCAAGCCACATCGCTATTGACGGGGCACACCAAAAGCAGCCGTGGTTTTGACTTTAGGGTATATATGTATATTATATATCTATATATATGTATATATGTATATATATATATATATATATATATATATATATATATATATATATATATATATATATATATATATATATATATATATATATAAAAAAAATATATCCCTTCCTAACCATTCACCAAGTTAAAGTCATGTCAGTTGTTTCACCTCTTATGTCCTTTAATCCTCACCGGGCTGGCCGGCAAATTTTCCTTCGCCGGGGCGGAGGGGGGGGGGGGCTGAAAGCTCCCCGTCTAATTTCTGATCTACGTACGCCGGGATGAAATAGAGAACACCGTTTGAAATATCTGGTCATGGAGAGTCCGAAACATATCTTAGATTTGCATTTTTACTGATCATGAGGTCACCAGAGGTCGTATTAGGTTAATATATAAACCCGACTTAAGTCACGGAAAATGCTTAAAAAAGACAAAACACGGATTCTTTTGTCATTGTTTTGCAAGAATAAACATCGATCAATGCATTCATGCTTTCATGGTGACAAAGGACAAGACAGGATACGCCAGGTCAGCTCAGCATCAGGCTTAAACACCAACTTCCAAACTATGCATGTAAGAGACAAAGGAAAAATGTTATTGGCAAGCCAATAAGCACAAAGCTCATGTCCCATCTGATATCTTCATTTTCGGCCCTGCTAAAGTCATTAATGGTCATAATAGGTCAGCACAGTGACGTGACCTTCGCCTTGGGAATGACCTGGCAAGTATGAATATATATTTATCAGGTCCTTCCAACAGAACCGTTCAAGCAAAATATTTGTGTCTGATAACATCCAAAAATGTTAATATCCGGTCAGGTCATGCTATATGGTCAGGTCAAGCAAGTCCCAAGCTTGAATACGTCTGGAACATCACTTTTGGAGTATAAAATTGTGTTTCAAGAGAAACTGATATGATACCGAAACATTTTTGTAAGCTGTCCAGCTTCTGACCTCGTGACCTGACCCCGAGTCACGCTGAGACCTTCCAGAAATTGATAAGCCGATCTCTTCAGCCTTCGCCGAAGTGTGCACTGATTGGGAAGTAATTCAAAAGAAAAGTGAAATTTGATCAGCTAGCACGAGGTCAGGTCATCTCAGGTCATTTGTGTGTTATCCAATATTATGTTGCACGACTAAGGCAGCGCTGAAACATAATTCAGGAACACCTGGCGAGGAATAGCAACATTCTGCATGTGATGGCATTGCGTAGAATATACATGCTAAGTGGCCTGACCTTGTGCTATTGACCATTCGCACATAAATTAGCCGAGAATGCTCATTGCATGCTGTGTCATTTTTGGCGTGAAAATGTACCCCTAAATTACATTTTCCCCACTGAATACCGTAGCGATATATGTTTTACGGTATTCATATATTTTACGGTATTCCGCATATATGCGGAAATTGACCCGATCTCACGTCAATATCCTTGACCTTAATAAACATTCCCAGAAATGGTTTGTTCATCTCAATGAACTGACAGTGTGCTCTGAGTTTGATGGTTATATCTGGGAACAACTCTGATTGGCGGCGGTTTGAATATTCTGGAACAGTATTCCCTGTGACCCGATCCGGGTCAGGTTCCAAGTCCGTTCCACCTTGAACTTTCGGCGGCCTGGCAGCCGGGAGGCGGTCGACTTTGCACCTCCGCAGTTGCTATGTTTTCTAACAAACTTCGAATTTGTGTTGCATAGGATGCGCTGATCATTTTTTTACAAAGTACAAGATTTAATTACAGTATAGCTGTCCGTTTATGAGACATCATCGAAAAACAGGAGGGGTGGGCGGATTCCGCCCCTTCCGTCAGCGTGTTAAGTTTCACTGATGTCATGGCTTAGCTTTTGGGAAGTTCAAAACTTCGTTGGTGTCATAAACATACGATGAGTGTCTAAGATGACGAGGTCAGAGAGATAGTCTTGACACTATCATTTTCTAACTGCATAACAATGAGTGTTCAGTACTATTTGCGCAAGCAATGTGTGCTGCCAATGCTCGCTGCTCTGCCACTTGGCCGAATTCACTGCTGATTTCACAGTTGTCTATTTTTCATTTTCAGGTGGGGTAACACCCGTCGCCTTTTTTGTCCACGCTTCGTTTCGAATGGGTGACACCCGTCACTCCACGTGTTTTTCTTTGTCGCACTTGTATTCCCTGTGTTTCGGTGTGTTCTTTGTGTTTCGGTAGATTTTGTTAGGTAGGGTGTTTTCCCCCACGATGGGAAAGCAAGCAAGAACACTGACCCCAGCTCGCCACCGGACTTCGAATCAGAATTCCTCCCCCCCCTAACGATACCTGATGACTATCGCTCGACTCCGGACTTTGCCCCTGATGCTCCCTCTCTGGATACCACCGTTGATGACCCACGCCGACCTGTTCCCTTGGATGACGCCACGGAAGCCCTTTGTTCCTCGCCGACTTCTGCTCGCCCCAAGACCACGCACCAGGATGCCATACCGGGCCAGACCATCACTCCCCATGCCACTGACCCACGCTCGATCCCTACCACGCCCTCCCAACCTGAATCAATTAAATCAACAGAACCCTACCTCAACGACTCTTACGTAGTCGCCAAGCCTGTTTCGGAGACAGTCTCCTTCCGTCGTATCAAGGTTTGCTGGCCAACCAAGCGACTCCTCTGACCAACCAAACAACCAAACAACAAACCGCCATCTGCTCCTTAGCCATCCGAAATTGAGGTCCCTGCCAACGGAACGCTCGTCATCAAAACCCAAACCCGTTGATCCCTGTATGTTATCATTTCAAACAAACCGACATAAAGAAAAGTAATATCGCAACTACGCATGGAGCATACTTTCATCACGCAAAAAAATATTTATATTCCTTCATTTCGGCCTTCATGTCCATAATGTAACACCAATCTTACAGTTCCACACATCCTTCTTCATTGTCCACAATATCATGGCCCTCGAAACACACTGATCGACTACTGCCGAACCCACCAAATTCCTTCTTTTTTTGCTCATACTCTTGGGGGACGAACACCCAGTTCTCATCAAACTACTTTTCATTTTTTATTCGAAAAACAAGCCCGTTCCAGGATTTGTAAACGTATTTGTCCAGCATGACACTATTTTTCGATCACGGCACGAAATTGCCTGAGGAGGCCGAAGTGCCCTTTTCAATAAAAGTAAAAGACAATCATGTTGACATGGCGCCAACTGATTCCCTGCCCCTCCCCCTCCCCAATCTGCCGCCCTTTCTGTGGAATTTGGCGTTGAAGTACACTTAAGACGGCTTTCTTCACCCACATGTTTTGTCAATTTGTTTCGGCAGTGTTATACGGTGTCCTGTGGCGCTGCCTGGTGTCGGGAATACGAAGCACAAAGTGCATTGAGAACGTGCAGCGTTCCCCGGTGCTGCATCACCTGACCTCCACTGTGGACGGTCTGTCGGTGATCCGCGCCTATAACAAGCAGCGGGTGATGACTGACAGGTAGGCACGTCTCAGTTGCTAATCATTGATGCGTGCCAACTAAAGGCACGGCTTAACAAGCCGCAAGGCAAGGAGGCGTCAGAAAGGCATCAAACAATCCAGCACATATTGGATGTCTGTCAAGACAGCCCACGGTCAGCCCAAGCTCATCACCGCTCAGCCCATACAAACGGCCCTTTCAAAAACGCTCAAAATATAACATATCATGCATCTTGACGGGCTGAACACAATGGTAGTCTCCAAAGCATGGTGCATGCTGTAGTTTAGCTTCCAAAGCTAATTATATGCTAATTATCCAATTACCATCACAGAATCCCAAGACTGCACCAAACAAAGCAAGCAGTATATCGAAACGAATCGTCTTAGTCAGCAAACTTCAAAGCCGCACATTGCTAACTAATTTACACCTTAGTTTTTAGCTGCATACATACGATTCGGTTTTTTACGTAATGCTTTCTTTCCCATAGGATTTAACATGGTGAGCAATGGGTGTGATTAGGCCGGCCCTAATTAGCCGATATGCCGATTAGCCGGTGCGATAAGACCGGCCCCTACGATTTGTCTCATTTTTGACATACGAGCAGCTGCACCTCCGACATTTGCATCTCCGAGCAAATTAGCTGGGTGCATTTACGTTCCCACCCAATGCGTGGGAACATCCACCAAAATGCAGATCCGAGCGAATGCAGTCATGTCTCATCTCAAATAACTCTTCGTGCCGGGTGGAACCCAAAACTGCCTTGCTGAACTTATGCATTGCCAAATTTTTTAGCTGCATACTTATGGATTCAGATTTTGATGTAATGCTTTATTTCACATAGGCATTAGCATGGGGACCAATGGGTGCGATATGGCCGGTCCGTGCGAGTTGTCTCACTTTTTAGCATACGAGCAGCTACACTTCCGACACTTGGCTTGCCGAGCAAATTAGCCGGGTGCATTCATATTCCCACCCAACACTTGGGGTGGAAACATTAACCAAAATGCAGATCTGAGCGAATGCCGTCATGTCTCATTTGAAATGACTCCTCGTGTTAAGCTGAATCCAAAACTATCCTTTCTAACCTTATACGTTGCCAATTTTTATCTGCATGCTCATGGATTCGGATACTTAATGCTTAATGCTGAACTTTTGACGTAATGCTTTATTTCACATAGGCTTTAGCATGGGGACCAATGGGTGCGATATGACCGGTCCCTACGATTTGTCTCATTTTTGGCATACGAATAGCTACACCTCCGACACTTGCATTTCCAAATCGCAGCGGCCGGCCGACATGCCTATGGGAAATAAAGCATTACTTTAAAATCCGAATCCATAAGTATGCAGCTCAAAAAGCTGACAAAGCATAAGTTTAGAAAGGATAGTTTTGGGTTCAGCTTGACACGAGAAGTCATTTGAGATGAGACATGACCGCATTCGCTCATATCTGCATTTTGGTGAATGTTCCCACCCATCTGTATCGGGTAGGAATATGAATGCACCCGGATAATTTGCGCGGCAAGCCAAGTGTCGGAGGTGTAGCTGCCCGCATGCTAAAAATCAGACCAATCGTAGGGGCCGGCTTAATCGTACCCATTGCTCCCCGTGCCAAAGCCTATGGGAAATAAAACATTACGTTAAAAACCGAATCCATATGGAATGCAGCTAAAAAAGTAGGGTGTAAATTGGTTAGCAATGTGCAGCTTTGAACTTTGCTGACTAAGATGAGTCGCTTCGATATTCTGCTTGCCGTGTTTGGTACAATCTTGGGGAATTTTTGGTGGTAATTGGACAATTAGCTTATAATTTGCTTTGGAAGCTAAGCTACTGCGTGCACCATGCTTTGGGGCTACCATTGTGTTCAGCCCGTCAAGATGCATGATATGTTATATTTTGAGCGTTTTTGAAGTGGCCGCTTGTATGGGCTGAGTGTGGGCTGAGTGTGGGCTGAGTGTGGGCTGAGCGTGGGCTGAGCGTGGGCTGTCTTGACAGACATCACATAATGACCGTGAGTTGAGACATACCGTTTTCTCTCAGACGGATGTTTACGGCGACGTGACAGCCGCTGCCGCCCGCCAGGTTGGAGCAGGTGCTGGACCGGCACACGGCCGCGGTACTCACGTTCCGGCTGGCCAACGCGTGGTTCTCGCTGCGCGCCACCGAGCTGGGCATCGTCCTGCTCGGCACGATCGGCGCCGTGCTGCTGCTGGTGCCCGGCGCGTCGCCGTCCGGCGCCGGCCTTATCCTCAGCCTCGTCTACGACACCGTCTTCGTCACGCCCTTCCTGATCCAGCTGTTCTCCGAGCTGATGGCGGAGATGTCGGCCGTCGATCGCTGCGTCGAGTACACGCAGGTGAGGGTGCAGTGGGTGCACACAGAAAGGCGTGGGTCAACAGGTGATGGTGCACCCGCCTCCTGTGGGCCACCCTCTGACCAACAGGTGAGGGCGTCGTCGGTGCACACAGAGAGGCGTGGCTCGCCGGCCGACCAATAGGCGAGGGTGCGGCCATCTTATGTGGGCCGCCAGTCGACCAACAGGCGATGGTGCAGCCTGCTGTCGTGGCTCGCCGGCCGACCAACAGGCGAGGGTGCGGCCTGCTGTCGTGGCTCGCCGGCCGACCAACAGGCGAGGGTGCGGCCTGCTGTCGTGGCTCGCCGGCCGACCAACAGGCGAGGGTGCAGCCTGCTGTCGTGGCTCGCCGGCCGACCAACAGGCGAGGGTGCAGCCTGCTGTCGTGGCTCGCCGGCCGACCAACAGGCGAGGGTGCAGCCTGCTGTCGTGGCTCGCCGGCCGACCAACAGGCGAGGGTGTGGCCGTCTTCTGTGGGCCGCTGGCCGATCAACAGGCGATGGTGCAGCCTGCGTATGTGGGCCGCCGGCCGATCAACAGGTCATGGTAGAAGTGCTTTCCTTGTCGTCGTTGCCTGATCTAGATCTAGATCTGGAGGCAAAGGTAGTGTTAGAGCATAATGTGGATTTATATCCCTTGTTCCAATCCAATTTGGATCTGCGCATATTAATTAATGCCTAATCCGACTGCATTACCAGCCATAAAGTTATCCCAGATCCAATCTGTTTCGAAGAACTTGCTTTGCTCAGCAAAGAAAAACAGCAGCAATCCTAAAGCAGTCCTAATCAGAGCGGATACAAGGGGGCATGTGCCCCCTCCCCCTTCCCCTCATGGGAAGGTCTCGATCCTCCGGTCGGCAAAAGGCTTTTGGGAGGGCTCAAGTGCGCTCCTCTTGAATTTTTTAGCCAGTGGCGCCCATTTGAGAGGAAAGGCACCCCTCTGGGAAAGCTCGAGTGCACCACTCCTCGAATTTTTCAGCCAGAGGTACCCCTCGGAAGGCAAAGGCACCCCTCCAGGTACTTTCGCAGTGGCGCCCCTCCGGACATGTGACCTCAATGGCAATTTCTGGATCCGCCTCTGATCCTAATCCAATCATAATCCAATCCAGTCTGAAAACCATACGGATAATCCAATCCATGTTATGGCCTAAGCAGGAATACTTTCCTTTAGGCCATGGTTTAGCCATCTGTAGCCTGTTTCATAAAGCAAAATATACAACCATATTTTTGACTACCTTAAATCTACTACCTTAAATCTAATACCTTAAATCTACTACCTTAAATCTACTACTTACAACTTACTATGTACTATTAACCTGGACTAAATCCAGGCCGCTGTTTCACAAAAGCTCACCAATTTACTTCTTACAACCATAACTACAACTCAGTAGTAAATATATAGGAGAACTATTACTAATAAAATATAAAAGAAACAGGCTACTAGTGAGCACACCTATAACGCGGTGTGTATGCTCGTGCAGCCTCGTGTTGCGGCTCGTGACGGTGCTGACTGGCATGAATCCTAAACAACTCAGGGCGCTCACATTGAACAGAGCCCGAGCTGTGTCCATTTCGATGGCTGTTCGTCCTTTCCGTCCTGCATATGAACTTGCAGTGACCTCTGTGCCGCCAGGGTCTGGACTACGAGCCGCCGACAGACGTGGCGGGCAGTTCGCTGTGTCCGACCTGGCCGGAGCGGGGCGCCATCCGCCTCGAGTCGGTCAGTCTGCGCTACCGGCCTGATCTGCCGCGGGTGCTGCATGACCTCAGCGTGGACATCGCCGCCGGTCAGAAGGTCGGCATCGTGGGCCGTACTGGTGCAGGTGAGACGAGACACTCGTCAGCTGACTGGTGCAGGTGAGACGAGACACTCGTCAGCTTACTGGTGCAGGTAAGGCGAGACACTCGTCAGCTGACTGGTGTAGGTGAGGCGAGACACTCGTCAGCTTACTGGTGCAGGTGAGGCGAGACACTCGTCAGCTTACTGGTGCAGGTGAGGCGAGACACTCGTCAGCTGAATGTGGAGGGGGATGAGATGAGGTACACATTGGCTGACTGGGACGGTGAGACGAGACACTCGTCAGGTGACTGGGAAGGTGAGGTGGGACCCTCGTCAGCTGACTGGTGCAGGTGAGACGAGACACTCGTCAGGTGACTGGGAAGGTGAGGTGGGACCCTCGTCAGCTGACTGGTGCAGGTGAGGCGAGACACTCGTCAGGTGACTGGGAAGGTGAGGTGGGACCCTCGTCAGCTGACTGGTGCAGGTGAGACGAGACACTCGTCAGGTGACTGGGAAGGTGAGGTGGGACCCTCGTCAGCTGACTGGTGCAGGTGAGACGAGACACTCGTCAGGTGACTGGGAAGGTGAGGTGGGACCCTCGTCAGCTGACTGGGACGGTGAGACGAGACACTCGTCAGCTGACTGGTGCAGGTGAGGCGAGACACTCGTCAGCTGACTGGTGCAGGTGGGGCGAGACACTCGTCAGCTGACTGGTGCAGGTGAGGTGGGACCCTCGTCAGCTGACTAGGACGGTGAGACGAGACACTCGTCAGGTGACTGGGAAGGTGAGGCGAGACACTCGTCAGCTGACTGGTGCAGGTGGGGCGAGACACTCGTCAGGTGACTGGGAAGGTGAGGCGAGACACTCGTCAGGTGACTGGGAAGGTGAGGTGGGACCCTAGTCAGCTGACTGGGACGGTGAGACGAGACACTCGTCAGGTGACTGGGAAGGTGAGGTGGGACCCTCGTCAGCTGACTGGGACAGTGAGACGAGACACTCGTCAGGTGACTGGGAAGGTGAGGTGGGACCCTCGTCAGCTGACTGGTGCAGGTGAGGCGAGACACTCGTCAGGTGACTGGGAAGGTGAGGCGAGACACTCGTCAGCTGACTGGTGCAGGTGGGGCGAGACACACGTCAGCTGACTGGGAGGGTGAGGCGAGACACTCGTCAGCTGACTGGTGCAGGTGAGACGAGACACTCGTCAGGTGACTGGGAAGGTGAGGCGAGACACTCGTCAGCTGACTGGTGCAGGTGGGGCGAGACACACGTCAGCTGACTGGGAGGGTGAGACGAGACACTTGCAAGCCGACTGCAGTAGAGTGGAAAAGCATAAACTATTACAACGGAATGCGATGCGGGTTGTGACTCATGGTCTCAGATTGCACATAATGTAATTTGACATCGTCTTCAGAGCAACATGTGTGACTTTCAGGCAAGTCAACCCTGATCTCGACCATGCTGAGGATGATGGATCTGGAGGCGGGTCGAGTCCTCATTGACGACGTCGACATCGCCACCATCGGACTGCGCCAGCTCCGCTCGGGGATCGCCGTCATCCCCCAGGACCCTGTGCTCTTCAGCGGAACTATCAGGTGCGCTTGACGATCCCCTCGTGAGTGCTCCTCACGTGAACTCCCGTGGGCTTTGACGTTGCTGCATGGTTGCTCATTAATCTGCTGTCCGAGCGGCTTCACAAGCCCCATGCAATGTTCTTAGCGGAACTGTTTCGTGGATCTGACGCTTCCGTTATGGGATGAGATGAAACGCTTCCGATATGAAATGAGATGAGACGCTTCCGTTATGAGATGAGATGAGATGCTTCCGTTATGAAATAAGATGATACGCTTCCGTTATGAGATGATATGAGATGAGATGCTTCCGTTAAGAGATGAGATGAGACTCTTCCGAAGGAGATAAGACAAACCTTCCATGGGTTCAGTGTTCGCCTCACTGGTTGTTCTTCACTCGGACCTTCAGCAAATTATTCATTCGTTATTTCACCCGAGTGAGGCTGAACGCCGGCCGACCCAGTGGATGACGTCACACATGCTGTAGCCGCCCCAGTCCACTGAGGTCACGTGCCACGTGTGGCAGGCAGAACCTGGACCCGTTTGGGGTGCACGAGGACGCGCGTGTCTGGCACGTGCTGGAGCGGTCCGGTCTGAAGGCGAAGGTGGCGCGCCTGCCGCTGCAGCTGGCCACGCCCGTGACGTCAGACGGCGACAGCTTTAGTGTCGGCGAGCGGCAGCTGGTCTGTCTGGCTCGCGCCCTGCTCAGGTACTGCAGCTGCAGCTGCTGTCGTGCTGGCGGTGTTGTTAGGTACTGCAGCTGCTGTCGTGCTGGCGGTGTTGTCAGGTACTGCAGCTGCAGCTGCTGTCGAGCTGGCGATGTTGTCAGGTCCTCTCAATGTTTCGAGTCAGGTCATGTTACCTGCCATGATGCGGGATCAAGCGCTATCCAAGGGGTTTCGATGGGTGAAACGAACCATTTGAGAAACGAACCAACCAGAACTCATGAGTTCTGGTTCTAGCGGTGTTGTTAGGTGCTCTCAATATTTCCAGTCAGGTCATGCTACCTGCCATAATGCGGGAACATCCAAGGTTATCCAAGTTATCCAAGGGTGATTCGATGGGTGGAACGAACCATTTGAGGAGTAGCTACTCTTGAGTTCTGGTTAATCTTGCCTGATGAGAAAAAAACTGGTTTGTGGTGTGTCTCTACCAGGATTAGAAACGAGAGGTTTCCTATGTTTAATTCGCGTCCAAGAGTTATTCACTGCAAATAACAATGGTATATTTGCTGTTGCACACAATACGGTAGCATTTTTGTGTATCAGCACTGTGCTAAAATTAATCCTATCCTTTTCATGTGCATCTTTATTTGAGAATTTTAAGAATTCTTAAGAATCTTAAGAATACATTTGATCTTAAGAACAACCCCATTAGGACCCCTATTTTATATTCATGGCTGTGACCCGAGAAGTAGTGCAAAATATAGTTTTTGTTAGTGGGCTTCCTGTGCACTGAAAAGGTGCATCTGCTGTCACAGCGCTTGATCAGTGTGACCAAGAAAGGAATATCGGCCTCATCATCTTTTCTGTTCCTTTTTCTAACGTGAATTGAATCGATGAATGTACAGCATTAATATTTGTGTTGACTGCATCGAGATCAGTTTCTTGATCAACAATCATCGGTACGTCATCTACGTATCTCAGCAAAAGGGAGTTAGGGCCAATCATACATTTATAATTGTCCGCCTCGAGGGTTTCCATAACTAGTGCAAATATATATATATATATATATATATATATATATATATATATATATATATATATATATATATATATATAGTGTGTGTATGTATGTATGTATGTATACGTCTGCCAGTTCAGCTGGGATAAACGCTACCGTGACAGAGGATGAACGCTAGGTAATTCCTTGCACGACAATCGGCAGACAGGTACATTCTGCTGTGAATCCAGTAAATTTGTTATTATTTTGGCTTCTGGGCACGTCAGCTGGAAGGTTTTGCGTCCAATCCCGAGCAATGCGCATCAGCCGCTGTGGTGCGACAGGCCAGCGATTGACACTGCACGTGCCGGGTCTAACTGAGAGTACCTGTCGCAGACGGAACCGCGTGCTTCTGCTGGACGAGGCCACAGCCAGTGTCGACGTGCAGACCGACTGCTTGATCCAACGCACCATTCACGAGGACTTCTCCGACTGCACGGTGTTGACGATCGCCCACCGACTCAACACAGTGCTCGGCTACAGCGTCATCATTGTCATGGACTCAGGCAGGGTGAGGGATGTCGTGGTGGACTATGGGAGGATGAGGAGTGTTGTAATGAACTTTGGCGGAGTGAAGGGGAGAAGTGTTGTGGTGATTCCGACAGGACAAAAAGTAGGCGTGGTGTGTAGTGTACTCTGGCAGGGTGAGGGGTTGTAGTGGACTTCGAAAGGTGAGGGTGCTAACATGTTCACGCCAAACCTTCCCTTGGAGGGATGCCAGGGTGACGAGAGCCACACCTTTCTAAGGAGGGGTGCCAGGGTGACGAGTGGACACTGTTTCAGATCACTGAGATGGGTACGCCGTGTGAGGCCACACCTTCCCTAGGAGGGGCGCCAGAGTGACGAGAGGACACTGTTTCAGATCGCTGAGATGGGTACGCCGAGTGAGTTGGCGGCCAAGCCCGACTCCCAGTTCCGACTGATGCTGGAGCAGGCCGGCATTTCGTCTGTGTTGGGACCTGACACCCCAGCGTCTCTGACCTCGTCGCCACAGGAAAATGGTGTCCTGGCCCCGGTGGACGGCCAGGTGCCTCCTCTGGCACAACAGGACGCCATGTCTGACGTCACCATCCCGCCATCACCCACCCGCGTCATGTTCGATATCAGTGACGTCACAACGCCCGCGTATGACGTCGTACCGGGCACTGGCAGTGTCGAGGAGGTCAACCTTTCGACTTCAGTGCGGCGACACAGCGGTCTTGTCGGCAGAGCGAACAATCAAGATGACGCGGTCGAAATTACACGACTGTAGGGTAAATAGCAGTGCAGTGGCGCATGCTTAATCCTTGTATGGTACGCCTCTCGTCGACCTAAATGTGTAAGGGGGTGGATTCAGCCCCATCTGCGCCCCAGGTATGCGACATCCGATGTGCGAAGTGTAAACCGGAGTAGTTGGTGTTGTGTGCTAACCGGTGTCATTTCTGAGGATGGGCACGGCCTGACCGATATGTGGATAGCTGGTCCGGAGGTAGTTTGGAGACCCAGCGTCGAATACAGGCTTCAGCTGGAGCCACGGTCGGTGCACCGCGTCGGGCCGAAAACCACCGCCACCGGCGGGGGGGCTGAACGTGAAGGGTGGCTACTGCTGTATCCTGTGATTTCAATGATGGACAGTGATTTGATTACTTGATGCCGATGATGATTACACGATACTGGATGCAACCTGAATAAATGTGGGGGTCTACGAAAATACAGGCTGCAATTGTGCGACGTGGCCGGCGCTATTCACTAATATCCCGACGTCGAAGATTATCTGTAGCGTGGAGAAGGTTCCAGCCTTATTCATATCTAGCACACGGGTATCACTTGTGCATGTAGGATATATCTGCATAAACGCTGCATATACGTATGCATGTGCTTTACTCCCCAGAAATAGCGAAAGCATGCAGTGGCAATGCACCCCTTTTCTGTGCTTCTTGCAGATGTGTCACGTGTCACCCGGACAAACGAGCCAGTATCTGATGGTGGTATAAAATACAAATAGAAACCACTTTGTGCCTTACAATTTGCAAAGAACGACTTTGCGAAAGCGATGCATATTCATTGGCATATGCATGCATATATATATATATATATATATATATATATATATATATATATATATATATATATATATATATATATATATATATATATATATATATATATATATATATATAGTTGTTGTGTGTGTGTGTGTGTGTGTGTGTGTGTGTGTGTGTGTGTGTGTGTGTGTGTGTGTGTGTGTGTATGTATGTATGCATGTATGTGTGTGTGTGTGTATGTATGTATGTGTGTGTGTGTATGTATGTATGTATGTATGTGTGTGTGTGTGTGTGTATGTATGTGTGTGTGTGTGTGTGTGTGTATGTGTGTGTGTGTGTGCGTGTGTGTGTGTGTGTGTGTGTGTATGTATGTATGTATGTATGTATGTGTGTGTGTGTGTCGAATACGGGCACAACTGAACGATAGCTGGGGCATTCAACGACAAATCGACCAGGCAAAGGGGTCATTGTCTACCCTCATGTCTCAGATTGTGAGCAAAATTGGTTTGTAGGGTTATCTTATGCCCTGAATCCAACTTCGCAAATTTTACTTCGGTCAGGACATCGGTTCTGGAGTTATAGCCTCGGGAATTTCTGGAAGGTCACGCTGCAGGGTTTTATTCGGTGGCCGATAACTAAGTTAATTAGGAGTCAAAATATAAATATCCAAACATTTTTAACTCGCAAGGATTCAAGGAATCCAATTATGACGATATTTGTAATATGTGATGCATAATAAAAGAGTTACCCCATGATCCCAGGTCGCGTGACGTTCGGTGACCTCGATATCCGTGAAATTTTTGTTTTTTTTATTGACATAATGGAAGAACCATATTTTGGTTTGATATATAGCAAATAAAAAAATAGGTATTTTTTATATAAATCGTCATTTGGGGAGCGCAAACTTTACCATATTTGAAGTGTTTCGAGAAGTGTTCTCGTGGTCGAGAACTATGAAATAGTCACGGACCCCGGTGTCATCCCCATCGTCCATGCACCTCGCAAAGTTCGTGTGCATGTTCGCGATAAACTTCGAAAAAAAATGTAGACGAGATAGAAGCGATGAATGTCATCTTCCGCATCACTGAACCCACGGAGTGGTTATCGCATCTAGTGATTGTGGATAAACCAAACGGTGACATCCGGCTCTGCCTTGACCCTCTCCACTTGAACAAAGCAGTCCGGCATTAGCACTATCCGATTCCCACAGTCGACGAGGTCACCTCCCGTCTCACAAATGCTAGGGTCTTCAGCCTGATGGATGTCTCGTGTGCCTTTTGGCAAATACATCTCTCCGATCGGTCTGCACGGCTATGCTGCTTCCATACGCCATTTGGTCAATATGTCTGGAAACGTCTGCCCTATGGGATCAAAAGTGTCCCGGAAGTATGGCAGCGCATGATGCACGAGTTGGTAGAAGGGTTAGAGGGCGTGGACGTGATCGCTGACGATTTCGTGGTGTTCGGCCGCGGGAACACGCATGAAGAAGCCCTGCCGGATCACGACTGGAACCCTACAGCATTTCTGGATCGGGCGCGTGCCCCGAACCTACGGTAAATACGCCGATATACGGTATACGATATACGGTAAATACGCGGATAAACTACGGTATCAAGCAGACGAGGTCAAGTGGATGGGTCACGTGCTGACGTCCAGCGGTGGGATGAAACCGGCCCCGGCTAAAATATCGGCCGTCGGTGACTATCCGGCACCCAAGATGTCCCCAGTCTCAAGCGGCTCCTGGGGATGGTTACTTTCTCGCTACGTCCCAAGTGTGTCCGTCCCCTCTTCGCCAGCTCATCCAGTCTCTGAGCAATTGGTACTGGAGTCCTGCATGTCAGCAGGCGTTTGTGGAGGTAAAACGGCTACTCACGACTTCCCCTGTTCTGAAATTATATCATCCCACGGCTGATGCCAGAGTACAGTGCGACGCCTCCAGTCATGGATGGGGTGCGGTACTAATACAGAGTGGGAATCCCATGACTTACTGCTCTCGGACCTTAACTCGTTGTGAGCAGTCATACTCTCAAACTGAAAAGGAACTGTTGTTGGCAATAGCATTTGCCATGACGCGTTTAGATCACTTTCTGTATGGTCGACCTGTCATAGTGGAGACTGATAACAAGCCTTTGGTGGCAATCCATCAAACGCCACTGAACGAGACTCCCTTGCGCCTGCAACGAATGCTACTGACACTACAATGGTACGACATCAACTTGGAGTGTCGGCCAGGACCTGAAATGAAAGAAGCCGACGCGCTGAGCCGCGCACCAATCCAGACGCCTCAGTCAGCCTTTGCGGTAGAAGTAGGATCGGTGCGATTACGGGATGGTATCTGCGTCTGTCCCGCTCGGCGGACAGCGATACGTGACGCCATGGATTCAGACCGAGTGCTTACAGAGGTAATCACGAAGGTGCAAACGGGGTGGCGGGATCACCGCAGAGAGCTGCCCAACCACCTCCGGCCGTTTTATCCAGTGAAAGATGAGCTCACTGTGCAAGACGGTCTTTTGTACAAATCAAAATTTCTGGTAATACCCCGGTCCCTGCAATCCGACATCGTGAAGCGTCTGCATAGCACTCAGTCAGATTGGGGTCGATTCCGTCCTGCGCTTGGCGCGTGCCAACGTATTCTGGTTAGGGATGTAGGCAATGATTAGAGAAGCGGTCATTAATTGTACAGTATCTTTGGCTCATCGTCCTGCTCTTTCATCGGAGCCCTGCTCTCCCACGAACTCCCGAGTCGGCCGTGGGACAAGGTCGGCATTGATCTGTTTGTGCTCCAGGGTGAAAATTACCTGCTTTTGATCGACTACTACAATAACTTCGTGGAAGTTGACAAGCTTACACGCACTACGGCTGGCTATGTGATCAGCGCCCTATCGTCCCATTTTGCACGGTACGGTTTCCCGGAAATCCTGGTTAGTGACAATGCCCCCCCCCACATTCAGTAGCTCAGAGTTTTCTGATTTTGCTCGTGAGCTCGACATCATGCATGTCACGTCCAGTCCCGGGTACCTGCAGTCAAACAGAAAGGCCGAAAATGTCGTTAAAACGGTCAAAAACATCATGAGAAAGGCACTCTCAGATAATCAGAACCCGCTCTGAGCGCTGCTCATGTGGAGGAACGCCCCTAGTGAGCGCTATGGTGTGTCTCCGGCCCAGAAGCTGTTTGGCCGGGCGTGTCGCACTTTCTTGCCCACCCGACGGGAAAATCTGAACCCCAGTATCCCAAGACCGTACAAGAGGAGATGCGTCGACAAATGGTTCGCCAGGAGCTCTACCATGATCAGGGAAAGAAGCACCTGCCCTCGCTCCAGCCTGGTCAGTGAGTACGTATGCGGCTGCCAGGGCGGCCCACCTGGTCCCCCGGTGTATGTGAGTACTGCGGGCCCTCACTCCTATTGGGTATGTGTACAGGGCGTAGCGTATCGTAGGAATCGTTGCAAACTGCTTGCAACACATGACCCCCCCCCCCCCCCCCCCCCCCACCCCACCAGCTGCTGGTGCTCAGCCCCCTCCCTCCCATCGTGAGGAGCGACCGGAGGAGGCCCTTAATGCTGGCCCTCAGTCGGCACAAGTGCCGCCGGTGCATCCCGGTTCCCGTGCCCGGTCTGTCGACCCGGAGGTCTTTCCGTCTGGTCCTCCCGCAGCCCTTGGGACCCCGTTTCCCCTTCTCACCCAGGCCTGCGCCGTTCCTAGCGCCTGGCGTGTCCACCTTCATATATGGCTGACTACGTACGATAGCGCTCTGATCGCCTTGTGTGTGTGTGTGTGTGTGTGTGTGTGTGTGTGTGTGTGTGTGTGTGTGTGTGTGTGTGTGTGTGTGTGTGTGTGTGTGTAACAGCTGGTTCATTGCGGAAGTGTTTCCAATTCGGCATATATGTAGACACGGATATTCCCTGAATCCAATTTGACGACATGGATTTGCGCTGTCGTGGCTGTCGCCAGTCATGACGCCCTGTGGGCTGTCGTCCGTCATGATGCACCGTGGGCTGTCGTCCGTCATGACGCCCTGTGGGCAGTCGTCCGTAGCACTGTGGCTGTCGTCCGTCATGACGCCCTGTGGCTGTCGTCCGTCATGACGCCCTGTGGGCTGTCGTCCGTCATGACGCCCTGTGGCTGTCGTCCGTCATGACGCCCTGTGGGCTGTCGTCCGTCATGATGCACCGTGGGCTGTCGTCCACCATTACGCCCTGTGGGCCGAGCCGGCCCCGTTCCCCAAGGATATCTGCGAAGATGACTTTATGCAGTCACTTCAAATATTAAAATATATGCCGGTATAACTTCCTTCAATGTGGTGAAGGGAAACAACAACACAAGGCGATACAGGATGTGCTGTGAATACCTTAATTTTGGCTGAGTATTGATCCCGGAAAATGTAGCATCAGTCCGTCAACATATTGGTCAAATTATCGGCGAAGTTCCACAGCAGATCAGCATTTCCACTCACAAAACTACTGTATATACCAGTTGTACATTTGTTAAACCTAACAGCAGAAGCACGCACGCACGCACGAAAGCAAATTGCATGAATGTCAAAGCGCATCGCCATTTTGGTGTGCAACTGTGGAGCTGCGGAGTGTGTGGAACGCAATTAATGCACAATGAAAGTGGGAAATATGCAACCGAGGTCCTCAGTGTAGGACCCGCAGTCATGTAATCACAGGAGTACCCAAAGAGCCAGATCACCTCACACGAATGCCTACCGTCCCCAAATGACCGCTGAACAACCGAGGTCCTCATTGTAGGACCCGCAGTCATGTAATCACAGGAGTACCCAAAGAGCCAGATCACCTCACACGAATGCCTACCGTCCCCAAATGACCGCTGAACAACCGAGGCCATCATTGTAGGACCCGCAGTCATGTAATCACAGGAGTACCCAAAGAGCCAGATCACCTCACACGAATGCCTACCGTCCCCAAATGACCGCTGAACAAAGTATCAAGGTGGGGCAGTCAGTGCGGCATTTATCACCGCAAAGGATGCAGCACAGGCCATTCGGGGCCAATCAAAGCTGGAACCGGGCATGAAAGCGGCCATCAACGGAAAAAGCTCCAACACAGCCAATAATATACTAGCAATACTAGCAGCCAGCAGCTGGTCTGCAACCAGTACAGAATGCTACTCACCAACCCGGTGAGTTGGTGAGTATATATATATATATATATATATATATATATATATATATATATATGGATATATATATATATATATATATACATATATATATATATATATATATATATATATATATATATATATATATATATATATATATATATATATATATATATATATATATGTAGATATATATATATATATATATATATATATATATATATATATATATATGTGTGTGTGTGTGTGTGCATGTGTGTGCGTGTGTGTGTAACAGCTGGTTCATTGCGGAAGTATTTCCAATTCGGCATATATGTAGACACGGACTTTGGAGGTGGGTATCACTTTTTGTCACCTTAGGGTGCTTGTGTTCGCCGAGTGTAATTTATTAGTTAAAGTTATAGAACAGAAATAGTCAGAGGTGACCACCGGAAAACAAAGTCTACAAGTAATTTTTGACCAACCCAAACGGCTCGCGGTGAGAAAAAAAAACGGCTCGCGACAGCGCTCTAAACTTTTACATACCTTTTTCCACATTAATTTGCCATGTTATGTACAATTTTGAGTTCATATCATTCACGTTCACCGAGTTGTTCAAGGTCAAGCGAGGTCACCTCCAGCAAAGCTCAGCCAGTCGCCACGCTTTAGCGGGTAAAGATATTAAAATGAGGCTGTCAGCGTTGCTTATCTTTAAGGACGGAACAAAGCGCACCAGCGGAATTATTGAATTTCTGAGTTTTAGATGAAAGTAACTTTGCATATTTGTATATTAGGACTATCTTCGAAAATTCTGGCTGAAGTAAGCAATTTGTATGACGTTTAGTTTGCTTAAAGCAACGTTTATACGTATGTTCTACCAATTGGATCAAAGTAAATTGAAATATCGAAAACTCAAAACTTGACAACATTCAACAAGTACATTTTTTTATATTTCGGTGGGAGAACATTTTGAGACCATAGTTCACTTCGTCTTCCTTAGTTGATTCCAAATAAGTTTTGTTTTTAAAATCCTCTTCGAAATGAACGCCCCAGAGCCCAAAATATGACGTCAATCGTGACCACATTAGCCCCCAACTGTGACGTCACTTTTTGAGGGGACAGAATGTTGGGAGTGATTTCTAGCCCTACTGGTCAAGCGCTTTGCGATGACACCTCCTCAGTGTCAGCGCGACGCTTAGTTTGGAGATTAGGCCAAGTATTGAATGACCCCTGAGGCGGGGTGTGAGGATCGGACCGAAATGACGGGGAAAGTGATTATTTCCAAAGGCTCCTGAAAATCCATCAACTATAGCAATTCATTTTCAATAGATTGTGTTAAAGTAGGAAGGTCTTCAATCTCAAGTTGTCTTATTTGCTCTCTGATGCATTTATTATAGCCTGCGTGAAGAATTACTGGCATTTAAGTGAAAATATTCCGTTCGCAAGCTTGCTATGCACATTTGTTCCGGAAGGGGATTAAAGCAATGAACAAATACAAGTTTGCAGAATGCTTTGCTGGTGTATTTGAGGCTTTTCGCAATTCACTGGAGCTGAAAATGCTGAAAAGCATGTGAAGTGTCTGTCGATTCTTGCGAATGAAATCGCGCGATATGATGACTACAAAAGTGATTTATGTGCATTCTTCAGCTAATTTCAGAGTAGCCGACCCACCTGCCGTGTTAACTGCTACCTTCACAGCCACACAGCCGTGAAATGACCATGCCCTAGGGAGTGCGGGGGGAGTGAAGCTCCACCCACTGTGCCGGTTAGGGTGTTGTCATGGGAACTATTCGAACATCGTCACTGCCATGGTCCAACGCTGTCGGAGGTTCGACCACTTGCATGACGGAACCGAAGCTGGGTAGTCAATCGGCTCCTCCACGGCAGTCCGTCTGGTGCGTAAGTACATAGTGCACGTCCAGTCAGCGACAGTCATACAGCCACCACCAACCTCACATACGGCTCCTCCACGGCAGTCCGTCTGGTGCATAAGTAATAGTGCACGTCCAGTCAGCGACAGTCATACAGCCACCACCAACCTCACATATGGCTCCTCCACCACAGTCCGTCTGGTGCGTAAGTACATAGTTCACGTCGAGTCAGCGACGGTCGCCCGCCAGATATACAGCCACAACCAACGTCACATACGGCTCGTCCAGGGCAGTCCGTCTGGTGCGTAAGCACATAGTGCACGTCCGGTCAGCGACAGTCATACAGCCACCACGAACGCCACATACGGCTCCTCCACGGCAGTCCGTCTGGTGCGTAAGTACATAGTGCACGTCCAGGTTTCATACACCACCACGAACGTCCATACGGCTCCTCCATGGGATGTCTCGTCTGGCGAAGTACGTAGTGCACGTCCAGTCAGAAACAGTCATACAGCCACCACGAACGCCACATACGGCTCGCTCCACGGCGCCGTCTGGGAAAATGTTTCGGTGGGATGTTCGGGGTACCCTTAGGAACGTAGGCTGTGACGCTGCACACCAAAAATTACTATAGGCTGCGCCGTTTCACAGTTATGAGTTGCGTGACAGTCTACCAGTTTCGCCACCGGCCAGTGTCCGAGCCATAGCATTCGCGGGTGTGGTCGTCACGCGACCATTTGCCCTGCAGCCATGCAGTGGTAAACACGGGTCTTCCCTGTTCCCGCCTTGCATTCCTCTGTCGGCGAAACAGCATTGGCAGTTAAACGAGCAGGTTACTGGACTTCTGTCGATAAGCAACAATTGATAGCTGCGGATTTCTGACTCCAGCAACACAGAATGAACGGAAAGGTTGGAAAAAGCTCAGTTGCAAAGATGTAGCGAAAGGAGATGGGAGGTTTATGATGTCAATGAAGTATTCTCTGGCCACAAAATAATAATAGAATGTCCAACATTTATACGTTTTAGAAATGTAGTTCGAACTCTTGCTGGGGTGGCTTTATGAACCAGGATCCAATTGCTAAGAAGAGCTGGTTTCGTGAACCCTGGCCATGATTCCATGAATTACAGTTTTACAGTCTAAATTTGGCAAAGCGCTTCACGTGCCGTCAATACACCGACACGGCGACCCCGGCGGCTCGCTCTCGACCTTATCGTGCCAATTGCCAACTGACCCTCCCAGCCGGGGACTAAAAGCGAGCACGCGAAGCGACTCGAACCTAGCATTGCCAGGACAGAGGAGACGGGTGCACGACAGCGCTCTAGCCAACTAAGCTACCGAGGCGGCAAGTCAAAGGGAGGCACTTGCTTGCTTAATTCAGTTTCATTGACAAGTCAATTAGTTACTTGATTAAATTGCATCTACTTCATTGATAATCACATGTCTTAGGGTGCAAGGAATGTGTTGCATGCTATCATATTATTTATTGCATATGTTGTGCACTGTACTGCAAGCGACATATTCAGAATTCCGTCGGGATAAAGTATTTCTTCACGCTGATACCAATTAACTATTTTACCATACAAATATTTTACTTTATATTGCTTCAGAACGGCATGCAACCGAACGATCTGTGATTCTTGATGTGAAACTAACGTTAATGATTTAAAGACTGAGAAGGTTTTAATACCCCAGTCGTGTTTTGAATTGCAGCATCTGGAGCATCAATCACGCCCAAAGGGCCAGTGACATACGCTTTCCAGCACCAATCCATGCTTTTGAAAAATGTCTGGAACAAGGACCAAGTAATTTGCACCAACCTGAATCGTTTACCAGATTAAATGGCATCAACGGTGTGATGTGTGTGTGTGGTTGTGTGTGTGTGGTGTGTGGTGTGTGGTGTGTGGTGTGTGGTGTGTGGTGTGTGGTGTGGTGTGTATGTGTGTGTGTGTGTGTGTGGTGTGTGTGGGTGTGTGTGTGTGTGTGTGTGTGTGTGTGTGTGTGTGTGTGTGTGTGTGTGTGTGTCTGTTGGTGTGTCTTATGAAACGGCAATCCTCGCGACGAGAGTTTCCGAGCCTGCGCTGCATTGCTCTCGCCTTCGTTGGTGTGGGTTGCCGTGTTGTTACCGATGTGCTGGTGACCTCGATGCCCATGTTTGCCTTGAGAGGCCCAAGCAAGGTTATGTCGGGATGCTGCTAAACTAAGCTAAGAAGTGACACCGAGCATTATGAATTGTCCTGGAAGATCCAAGAACACACATTTGTTACAGGCTCCAGCCATTTTTTGTTAGGGGCCCGGCACATTTTTACGACCACGGCTCTTTTTGATAGTCTTGTTGCGTTTTTGTGCACCGACGACATTTTTTCTTAGGTATCGGCGCGTTTTCGCATACCCCGAAGTGTTTTTTAGTGCCCGGTCTTTTTGTACCTTACTAGGACCATGTCGATTCTTGAGGGCCCGGCCTGTTTGTGAGGGCCCCAAGCGACCTCAAGGCTCCGGTGTGCTTTGAGGGCCCCGTTGCGTTTTTTTTTCTCCCGGTGTGTATTTAGAGCTGCAACGCATGTTTTAAGGCCGTACCGCTATTTGCCAGACTCTGTATGCTTTGGAGGGCCCAGTATATTTTCGTCCTCCAGTTGTACTCTTATGGTCCCGCTGTATTCATTTGGGTTCCTCGCGCCCATTTGTGGGACCCCAGCACGATATTGAGGGCTCCGGTACAATTTCTCGGGGTCCCGTCGGGACTTTTCGGGCTCAGGCGCGTGGTTCCGAGGGATCCGACGCGAGTTTTCTGGGCTCGACGTAATTTTTGGTGACTTCTTCTGAATCATGTAAAGTCCGATCTACGGCCTGATTTGTCGGTCCCCGGCGCCTTTTTTTCTGTGTCCCGTCGCGAATTGTTTTAGCTTCGGTATGTTTTTCGGTTCCATATGCGATTTGTTAAGGCATCCGGTGGTATGTTTGGGCTGAGAAGCGATTTCATGGCTCGGACATACATTTTTCGGAATCTCTCTTTATTTTGGAAGGCTTTCAGGCCTTCTTGGCCTTCCTCCTTTCCAGTTCTTTCCTCCTTCTTGATCCTTGTCGGAGTTTCTATGCGATTTTTGTGCCACGCTGTGCTTATTTGTGGCCATCAACGCTAATTTTTGGGAGCTCGAGAGGAATTTTTGATGCCCGGCCAGAATTTATGGGACTACCGACATGAATTTTGGATCCCAAGCGCGATATTTTGAGGGCTTGCGCTAGTTCGGGGGCGCGTTGTACTTATCTGGGCCTCAGCACGATTTTGGCATCCCCGGCGCAAATTTTCGGGCCAAGTGGAAGTTTTTTGGTGCCCGCTGTATTTATTCGTAACCCCTAATTCTGGGGCCTCGACGGGAATTGTTGGGGCCCCAGAACAATTTTTTGGGGCCCGACAAGATTCTCGGGTTCTTGGAAGCCCACCTCTTCAGAATTGAGTGTGCGGGGGGGGGGATTTTCCTCTTTGGTATGCCACTGCGGTTGCCCAACGAGTTTTTATTTTCAGCCGATGACACCTTTCAGAGTAGAAAGGCCCTTAGGATAACTTTATTTCCGAACCTGTTCTGTAGTTTCCGGTGCTCATGTAAGACGGCTTACATTTGCAATATGGCGTCTCATGCAGTCGCCATGCGGCCCGACCCGCGAGACATCCAGCCGCCGCGACCGGAAACGCGCCCACCCTATTGTCAACAGCAGCCACTTGGTGCCGCTGCCAAAACAAACAATAACTTCCGCCTAGTCACAGGGTATCAGCCTGACCCAGTAGCCTAGAAGCAGCCACCGCTCTGGACAGCCGGAACCGCCAACCGCCAATCAGCGGCCAGCAGTCACCAGTCACCAGTCACCAGTCACCAGCGTCACCAGCCGGCACCATGAGTGACCAGTCTGGCCACCGAGCAGATGCACGGAGTACGGCCGCTCCCAGGGGCGGCGCCATTTATAAGCGCCACCCCGGGGGAGTCGAGGCAGACTACCCAAGAGCGTCGTCGGAGGCACACCACCCAAGAGAGTTGTCGGAGGCACACCACCCAAGGCAGTCGTCATGGGCAGACCACCCAAGATGGTCGGAAGCACACTGCCCTAGAGAGCAGTCGATACCTTTGTGAAGTGCAGTGAATGTGGACAATAATGAATTAAACTGTGAATTTCGCTCGCGTGCGGGTCGACTGGGCCACCCCTGCCAGACAGCGAAAACGAAGCTGACAGCGAGAAATGTGAGTGAAGCAGACCAGGGAGTGGCGAAGTATCCTTCACCCATCATGCTCAAAATGTGACCCGTCCGCCACCGGTCTTTTTGTGTATGTGATGGCCCCAGCCCGCGGTGGTATTGGTAGCCCCGGGAAGGGTACAGGGGAGGAGCGCATTGTGGCGAGCAAGGTTCTTATGGAGCGTGGTTTCAAGGTTGCTGTGCATGATACATGAATGCTTATAGTTTATAAATTATTGGTAGAAATGAATACATAACCACGCACGCACATTACTGATGCGAGTTTAGACGACGGAAGAAACATCTGGTTCCTGAAAGACGTTAATGAAGAGGGCAGGTCTTCTGGCTCACCACATGCTAAATAACTACCTTCTTTCCATGGGGAATTCAAGTATCTTAGGAGATCTGCTGGGGCCCCACGTCACTCAGCGGATAAGATGTGCAAACCGACAAGGTGGGAATACCCTCGGCCTCTTCCCCACTGTCGCTCTGTCCTTCTGTTTCTCCGTCTTTCCCTCCCCCTCTCTCTCTCTCTCTCTCTCTCTCTCTCTCTCTCTCTCTCTCTCTCTCTCTCTCTCTCTCTCTCTCTCTCTCTCTCTCTCTCTCTCTCTCTCTCTCTCTCTCTATATATATATATATATATATATATATATATATATATATATATATATATATATATATATATATATATATATATATATATATATATATATATATATATATATATATATATATATATATATATATATATATATATATATATATATATATATATATATATATATATATATATATATATATATATATATATATATATATATATATATATATATATATATATATATATATATATATATATATATATATATATATATATATATATATATATATATATATATATATATATATATATATATATATATATATATATATATATATATATATATATATATATATATATATATATATATATATATATATATATATATATATATATATATATATATATATATATATATATATATATATATATATATATATATATATATATATATATATATATATATATATATATATATATATATATATATATATATATATATATATATATATATATATATATATATATATATATATATATATATATATATATATATATATATATATATATATATATATATATATATATATATATATATATATATATATATATATATATATATATATATATATATATATATATATATATATATATATATATATATATATATATATCTATCTCTCTCTCTATCTATCTATCTCTCTATCTCTCACTCTCACTCTTACTCTCACTCTCACTCTCACTCTCACTCTCACTCTCACTCTCACTCTCACTCTTACTCTCACTCTCACTCTCACTCTCGCTCTCACTCTCGCTCTCGCTCTCGCTCTCGCTCTCGCTCTCTCTCTACCTCGCTCTCCAATCAAACGCCAAACACCTGTTCCCAAATAAAACATGTCACCCGGTCGAAGGCGCCGAGTCGAGGGTTCTTGACCTTGGGAAGTGATGCGGCAATAACCGCTAGCTTGGGTAAACTCGTGAATTATTCCCGGGCACTGGGGCACTAAACCATAGCACCACGTGTCTACGAGACTTCCTCCTGCTTTAAATGGTACGGGGTAATAGTACAGAGCAACTGAACCCAGGAAGCTGATTTATATATGGAACCGGGGATAACATTCCACCTAGAAAGGAATGGACTTGAGACTCAAGTTAATTATAGAGGACCCTGTGGTCCGTTGTGTACGATTTATGCCACGCCGAGATATGCCGGAGACTTTTATGCGAGCAAGTAGCAAACTATGACTAAAAAAAAATCCCGTGACCCGACACGAGGTCGCCCACGCTCCCTTGTATCGCCCTTTTGTCAATTGCATTGCGTCACGGTGATACAGAGCCCCTCAGCACATTACCGGTTGCTAAAGGGAACACAAAGTTGAAAGTTGACCTTGTAGTGTCGCTGACCCAGGTCGACTTAGCTTGGTCCGAGACGCGGCACCTCCCTTTAAATGCTGCTACCAGATGAACAAGTTGTCCATTCGCGGCATACATTTTGCACCACATGTATGGTTATGTGAACTCCTCACCACTTCAAATGTCCATGAGATATCGCAAAGCAGTCACGATGGGGAAACAACGTTTACCGTGAAATCGCTGGAAACTCGCCCTCAGGCTTTGTACCTGTCAGTACATGTATTACCCTTGAATGCTGAGGGTCGGCTAAACATTCTGAGGTCTAAATGAAACCTTCAGTTGGTGTCGTTGAGAAACGAACAGTGCACCGACCATTACGTCGCCAAACGTACTACGTGCGAAGAGGGATTTGACAGGGAATTAATCCCGGGTTCGTCCGTTACTTAATGTAAAAGCTAGCCGGCAAGACAGGACAGGACGAACCCGACTACCGTCTGTGACGGAAAAACATGAGACGACTTACGCATTTTAGCGAGGAGACGGTTTGCAATCCGCTCTTCCACGGGCGATAAATTCCATGGGCCCAAACGTGAGCTACGAATAGCCTCCGCCCTCTTCTCTTCGGAGGAGACGGAGGATGGTTGATAGAAGACGGGAAATGACGAAACACTGTTGGTTGAACCCCTGGGAAAGCGTGCCGGAAAGACTGGACATTTCACAGGGCAGCTGGATAACTTGAGTAATTATAGGCCGCAAATCCCTCCGGACTGGTGATCACAGAGCGCGGAAGGGCATCCCGAGGGTGGTAAGACCCGACGGGGTCGATGGGTAAGCTCGCAGGCAGCGGCACCCAATTTTGGTTCGGGATGAATCTGTGCGCACAGTTTAGGTAACAGCCAAAAACTGCCAGGTTGGTATTCCTTCCCAGTCTCAGCTATTCCAGTAGGCCTGGGCCTCTCGATTATGGCACAGGCAGGGAAGATGAAGTTTGGCGTTCCGTAAGCCCCCCAAGGATAGGACAGGCAGGGGATTTGTGGGTCTCCCCATATTACCCCGGGCAGGATAGGTTAGAAAGACGAAAGGGGCCATTCCGACAGATTTGTGACCCAGGACCACCTGTGGGGGTGCCCGCCGATCGCAAGTTCGAGCATGCAAGTCCTGGCAAGGATTTGACTCATTTAAAGTGTAGGTATGTCGGCCATTATTACCCAAGCCCAGACATAAGACCATCAGAAACTAACGAAATGTCGCAGCCCAGTGTCATCGAGCCTTGAAGGCAGTAACGGAAATAGTATATCATACCCAACCGACAGTGTCGCGTCAGCCGGTCACAGTTGTGGACCTAAACATGGGTAATTCACGTTTAACTTTGGGCCAGTAAGCCCTAAGAAGCGATCAGAGAAAGTAAGATTCGCTGAATGCGCACGTTCCACTGGAAGGGAAAATATCGGGCCAACACTTTTAGTAGAGAGCGAATTTTCGGAATGGAAGATGGAAATGAATGGACTACGTGGGAACATGCATGAAGTAGCTATGGGTAGTTAAGGACCAGTGGGAGCTGTTGGGACTCTGCGTACGCATCTAGCTGTCAGAAACCCTCGTTGCCAAAATTTGACCCAGGATAATTACCTAGGCCCTCAATTTGCCAGTCCGGTGACTCTTGGGGGCATGCTGGTCGATGACATGGAAGGGAAACGAGAGGGACCCTAGCACTTAAGAGGGCCCCGAAGCTGGACGAGGGCCGGTGACGGACGCATTTCCAACTCCAATGTCCGCCCATTTATCTTATGACCCCCCCCCTAAGTCTCTCCAACCACGCTGTTCCTCTATCCTTCCCTGGCGCCACGACCAAGCTAGGTTCACTCACGAATGGAAGTGGTGTAGTGAGAAACTTGACCTCGCTATATAAATTTGTGTTAGGATAACGAGTTACAGAGCGCCGACAAGATGACTATACGAATACATGATGATATGACACATGATGACAGCACATACTACAGCGTGGACTCGCGGGTCACTGCTCTCTGTGGGCCATTATATCCCTGTGAAATCTGGCTTTAAGAACCGATAATATCTTCTGAGGGAGTGTATTATAGCCTATGCTAACTAGGTCTCCACTATTGGCATTACCGACGTGCATGATTTAAGTAGATGTTCAATCTGGCTTTCAGATCAAACGAAGTTTAAGTAGTGCACAATGTTAAGTTGGAAAAGGAAAGGTTTCCATTACTTAAACGATCGTTTAAATGATACTGGTGACATACACTTGCTCAGATAGAACATCGATTAGGAATTAGGGTGAACATATTGGGCAATATTGGCTTAATTCAAAGTCTGCCAAGGGAGTGGAGATGTAATAGAAACAAGGTGAAGCTTTGCGCAACCGATTGTACATCCGTTTGTCTCGAGCATACTTGAAGCGGGTCGTAGTGCTGAGGTATTTTACCTAAAACTTCTTGACGGTAAATACCAAGCTAGTCCTAACATTTTGGGAAGGTTTTTGGGAAAGGAAGTTAGGTAGTATTGATTGGAATGATGTATATGTGCAGCGGCTTGAGTGGCTACGTTTCTTATGACGTGCCCGTTGGCGAGCTCCAAAGATCCGTAACTTGTCGATACGTATATCGGGCGGCGACAGCGAGAACCACAGTGCGAGAGTGCGAGAGTGCGAGCGAGTACAGTTTGCATGACACATTATACACAGTAACGGACGACGTGTCCGAGTGCCGTTCCGCAGCAGCCGCCCGCCCGCACGCGCAATGATCTGAGCGGTCTCCGCGCAGGCGCATAGCAATGTTCGGCTGATGTACTTGGTCTAGGGGTAAGATATCACCCACAGGTGGCAGGCTGGTCAAACACAACGTCACTCACTCACAGATGCTCGTCTCACAATCGAAAGGTTGTGGGTTCGAATCTAACCTGTCGATACTCTTTGCCCGCGACCAATCGGCGTGAGAGACTGGCGACGCTACATGACTCAACGGTCGACGTGTCGTAAAACCAATAGCCAACCCCAGCCCACTTGTGCTGTCAGAGCACGAGTTACTACATATGCAGCTATCTACCAGAATATACTTTCGGTTCAATATCAAATGTTGCATGTGTATCAAATTATAGCTAATATACTTGCGACCAATGTACTTTTGCACCGCATACAAGTTTTGGATTCCAACCTATGTGGAAGATGCCAACGGGAAAGGGAATAATTAAAACACAAACTGTGGGATTGTGAACACGTTAAAATATTTTGGAAAGACGTAGATCAATGGTTGACATCATTAGCTGGAGTTCATGGTGACTTTATGTTTGGAAAAAAGAGGTTCAATTGGGTTTGCATAGGAATGCTTTAGTGAGTAATGCTGTTATTGTAGGAAAGCGTATTATATGTGCCGGTTCGTATCTTAGTATTGCAATTTTGAACACACGTCTTCGGTATGACGGGCAAAGTTTAGAAATTATTGCAATTAGGAGTAGGAGCAGGGTCAGATTTAATAAGAAGTGGTGCGGTGCCTTTTCTTGATTTGTTAGATGTGATGATCGATGTACGAAAAGAAGATGAGAGAAAGAAAGCTGTGAACCGGCTTCTTGCCTATTACCTATCCATATGTTGATTTTCTTGAGACCGGGCATGTATTCGCCACGAGGTGCGTGCATTTGCGAGGAGTGAAGGAACACTTATATCTTGAAGTTTGGCATAGGTAGCCTGCATTACTTGTCGCCGTGTATGATCGCATTATGTTTGTTTTTTGTTTTGTTTTATTTTGTCTTATGTTTTGACGTAGGTGTGCGAGTGTAGATTTGTGTTTTTGCATGACTGTATCTGCGTGTGTTGCAGGTAAGAGCATCCGTAACTGGGCATTGGCCTGTGGAAGTTTGTTCTAATAAACAATTTATTATTTTTATAAAAATGAAACGGATGTCAAATGTGTTGACAGTCAAAGAACCATAGTAAAACTCTAGTATGAATGTATTTTGGTATTGGCAGGCACATTATCTGACTTATAGTCTTTTCATAACATAATATATGGTGTGAATATCCATACATCTGTTGCATTACATCAACTCCTGAATTAGTTGCGTTGTTGTATAAAGGTCATGTCCAAGTGTGCATGACTTAAGAAATGAAGTTCTACGATGTGATATGTGCAGCTTTTACTCAGTTATGGATTACATGGAGTTCTTCATATATTCAAATGCGTGCATGCTGCATTTTATGGAATTCAAATGTCTCGAAAGTGGGAGGGCCAGCTACCATTGTAGCCCCCCCTTGAAAAGTGGGTGGGCCATGGCCCCCTCTCCCCCCCCCTGTTCCTACGGCTATGGCTGGTACCACAGCACCGCCATCCTTTCATTGTTGTTGCACCATACTTGTATGAATTGGTTTCCAATGGGTCTCCCTTCATCGGCTCAGCGCTCCTTTCGTCTGTCCAGGGCCCTCCACGTCGGCCCAGAGGGGATCTTGTGTGCCCCTGCACCGACGTCTTGAGGGGCTCTCGACGGCCCCTCAAGGCGGTCGCGTAAAGGGCCCCCTCCGACCCTACAGGAGGGCGTACCCCTTCACCCCCCCCCACTGGCTACGCCACTGTCCTCTTAAGGGGGTTTATTCGGCCCCTTGAGATTTCACGAACAAATGGATAATTTTTACAGGGAAGAGTATCGCTCGAAAGTTTGCATCGTTGACTACATCTTTGTAAAAACAAAACACCGAAATTTTGAGGAAGCGGAGGGGGACCTAATATTGTTTTTTTTTATTATTTGCGATATGGAATTTAAACTTAGTTCCACATTCGGATGCAATTACTGCTAATCGACTCCAAATTAATAGTGTTTTCAATTGTGGGTTTCAATTGTTAATAAAGGTCAAAGGCGCATGAAAGCGAATTTTGGGAAACAGTTTCGACCCGACATTTTATGTAACGCGATTTCATTTAGCTGATTCAAGTTAGTGACCAGATTTAGCGGCGAGAGTAGCGCACGCGGTGCTCATTACTCAACCGGCTCAACCTGAAATCTGCTGGTCAACAACAATTGTCATATATGAAGCGGGAGGGGTCCGCGCTGCAATATTCTCTGAATTTAATATATTATTATTCGTGCTGCAGGCTCTGCTAGAACCAGCTAGCGAACATCGGAAGTACCGAAAATATCGTAGGGAGATGTGAAAAGCTGACAATCTGACAGCGGCCCGGGATCTTGTTCAATCGAATAGGACGTGTTTTGATGGTCGCGGAACTGCAATTGCCTGTTTCTACCGGCTTGTCCTGACCGATTGCCATCTGACTGCGGTACTTAATTCTAGCCAGCTGCTTGCCGATTCAACAATAGGAAAGTGAGCAGGTAGGTAGTCAAGATGGCTTGAATGTGGTTGTGCTGGTATTAAACTCTAGATTAAGAGGTATTATTGTACTTTAAGGTGGTAACAAGACAAGTTTGCATGCACATTTGCCTCCATAAAGCAAACAAATGGGTTAGATTTGCTTATGCTAGGCTGGTTTAGGTTTTTTAAGTTGGAAATTTGTTGTTTTTTATTGTAAAACATTACAAATTTGAACATTTCATTTATGCTATATTACCTAGCTCAAAGCCCCTTTTTGGTGGCGTTTTGCTGACAACCTAAAAAGTAAGCATTTGCACAGAAAATGAATTGTCCAATCACCAGAGTTGGAAACTTACTTTTCAGGTTGGGAGTCTGAGTGCATACCAATTTCTTCCGGAGTACATTTTCATGGACATTATTTTTATGCATGGAATCTGTTTACCAGTAACTGACCGAAAAAACTAAATCAGTACCTACACAATATGCATAAGTAATATCATTCTCATTTTTGGTCAAATCAAATGCCAAAACATACAAACAAAAGTGAACAGTGGATGGCATTGTTTCTTATAACTCACAGGAGAAATGCATTTTCCTTTCACTGTTGGTCTCAGTACAAGGCTTGCCATATGAAAAACAAACAAAAATACTTCACACTTCACCCTCAGCTCAGAGCGCATACCTACCTATGCAGCCAATTTCCCACGTAATACGAACGCAACTCCGCTACCGCACACGCCACAGTTGGATGTGATCAAAGCAAAGGATCAGCCAAGGTTTTGTGTTTGCAGTATGACACTGCTAGCATGTGTTCAAAGTTGCTAATGGTTATGATGTCATATAAAAACCACCTTGCATTGATAGGTCGACGGACATATTTTGGAACAGAAAATGCTAACGCAGCCAATTCTGATTGGTGCCCTCCTGAACTCTGGAGAATGTTTCTAAAAACTGTCAAACTTTCCCACTATAGGGTGGCAGAAACACAGGTTTTCCAAGATGTGGCTCCAAAGCCGGAGAACAGTGTACTCGGTGTGCATGCACATCATTTTGCAAGTTGCAGTTGGCACGTTGTTGGCAGTTGAGGTTGAGATTTGAGGAAATTGAGGTTCGGCAATCGGTGGTTGAGATTGATGGAGTGTGTGAGGATGTGGTCTTGCTGCTGACTGCTACGAAAAAGTGGTTAGTTTGAGTGGTGACCGTAAGTGGAATAACCGGCGTTTTTTGGGTGTCGTTCTGTGTTTGTTTTTATTGGTATCTTTGTTCCCACATTTGTGTCAGAGTACATGTGCATCCCATCCTATCCAGTATGAACCCATAGTGCAAAAATGTTTTCAGAGATAAAATCTCTTAAGAAGTGCCTTAATTCCCACCCTGGGTCCACCCTAAGTTAATTGTATCTTGGGAGCTTGCAAAACCATTTTTCATAATTTTTAACTCATCTTTTTCTACTGGACGTCTTTCCTGATAGTTGGAAAACTTCATAAGTTATTCCGATTTTTTAGAAGGGTTCAAGGCATGATCCACTAAATTATTGCCCCATGAGTCTTACTTCTGTCCCATGTAAAATTCTGGAACGTGTAATTGTTGAGAAGCTCACAGAATATTTGGAGGTCCATCACTTGCTGGACCAAGGACAATTTGGCTTCCGTCGTGGACGTTCCGTAGAGGATCAACTATTGCTACCATATGAGACTGTCTCTACCTGGCTAGATGAGGGCTATATGGTGGATGTAATTTTCTTTGATTTTTCAAAGGCATTTGATGTTCTTAATCATGTGCTGCTACTAACAAAACTGAGAGCTTTGGGAATTTCAGAGATAATCCTCACCTGGATCCAAAATGTTATCTGTGGGAGGGAAATGAAAGTGCTTGTCTATGGCTCTTCCAGGAAACCAAAGAATGTTCTAAGTGGAGTACCTCAGGGCTCTGTACTATGTCCTGTGTTATTCTTGATTTATGTGAATTATGTACCTCATGGAAAACACTCCCAGTTCAAGGTTTTTGCAGATGACCTAAAGATATACATAAAACTGAAGTAAAAATCTGTCAGACCTGCTGGCAGGCATTTCACAGGGTCAAAAAGACATTGATACACTGGTTAGTACTGCCAAGTCATGGGGACTAGCAATGAACTCCAAGAAATGTGCAGTTCTCAAAGCACACTGTGGCTCATATGACTGGAAAACTCTTGGCCCTTATGCACATTATTACCTAGATGGATTTCAGGTAAGCTTTGTTGAGATGCATACTGACCTAGGTATCACAGTAGATAAAAACTTGTTTCCATCAACACATTGCTGGTATAGTACATATAAAATCTCTTAAGAAGTGCCTTAATTCCCACCCTGCAAATCACCTTGCACATTCATAAACATTGCATTCTAATGATAAATTCCAAGAATTCATAATGATGTGCCCCTAAACCACAATAACTTACTACCTAACTAACCAGAATTCATTTTTTTTAACACCTGAGAGCACACATCTACGACATAAAAAAGGTATTGCTAACTTACACTGGAAAATTCATGTTTCAGCTTACATGGAATAGGTAGTTACCTACAAACTCTTAGTTCTATTGTTTTTGGTTCATACGTATTTTCAATTCAGTGTCACATGCATGTCAGGTTTTGACCCCCAATTGATGAATGTTGGAAATGAAACACACTATAGATAGGTACCTATGTGAGGTGCAGCCCTTCTCAACAACCAGTGTTGTAGGTGGGTACCTAAGTAGGTACTTACCTAGATACATACCTATTTGGTAAAAGATTGAAAACTGGGGATGAATGTTAAATTTGTGCTTGAAGGCTGACATGGCATATCAATCAAAATTGTAAATTTTCACTTTAGATCTGTCATGGCATTTCAAGAACATATATTGTAGAACTAGACTCATTCTGAATTTAAATTAGACAATGGGACCATTCATTGCCATGGGCAGTGCAAAACCACCAACCAACCACCACCATTGTACAATCTGTCCCAATGTAGCAGGAGATGAAGTTGGGTTAGTGGCTGGAATCCTGGAAAATTGTGGCAGGGTGTTGTGAAATGTTGTTGAATGGTTTATTTCCGAGGTCAATTGCATAATTGCTTTTTACAATGTGGGGGAGACAGGGTGTGCCTCCACTTGGACTATTCCAGAGATGTTCAGTAGCTGGAAATAATTATTTTTCAAGGATGAGTTATAGTTTGCACTTTCTAGCTGGTTTTACAGAGGAAATTTGCTTGTGTGTAGTATAGCTGGTATAATAACTTTATAGATGGTATAAAAGTTAGTAGCTATCATAGTGTCAAATATGTTTGCTTTTATGGACATTTTATGTTGATTATAGTTACAAAGTGGGTAATTATTGGGCATATAAGCTTATATTGTATATTCAGAATAATTTTCATTTCACTTAACCTTGATTTCGAGATTTACGTTTTTCGGGTTCTAAAAACTGACATGTTCCATTTGTTCCTCTTCTCCCAGGGATGCCACTGTGATACGATCGTGCCAGCTCTGGTACGCTTTCAGCAAATCTTGTATGAATGCAAGATATCGGTTTCAGGCAGCGCACCTGTTGGAGTCAGGGACACGCATTTGGTGCATGCCTTTTTCCAATTAATTCAATGATTGCAATACGTCGCTCGCCCCGACCAGTCGGCGTGAGAGATTGGCGACGCATACTCAGCGGTCGACGTGTGTAAAACCAATAACCAACCAACCAACCAATCAATGATTGCAGATGGTTTGCATAGGCATTTCACAATACAGAATTGATCAAAGAACCTCACCGTTCTTTCTGTATTGGTTTATGGTGCTCCGTTCAGTAAATGTCGTGGTTTGAAACGAAGGCGGTAATCCCGACACGAGAATTCCCATCTTAAAAATGGGTCAGACAACCGGCAAGTGGTAGCATAGCGTAGCGAGTCGATCAAACGGTATAGTATCGTCGCCAACAGGACTGGAGACCTCTCACAAAGGGAGTAGACCCGCCCCCCATCCCTGGAAAAAATTAATCGGAAACCATTAGGAACTATTATGATTTTCCTAGTGGTGGTAATGGTCTTATGGTTTTGAATGCTTGCCGATGGAATTTACCTGACAGTGTAATGGTTCAAATGGTCCTAATGGTATTCTGACCAGACCAATCAGAGTATCCATTCAGAACCTGGTGGTTCAGTGTCGTTTTCTTTGTGGCATAATAGTCCAAATGGTATTAACGGCCGTCTTACTAGTTATGTATAGATTGCCGTGAATAGTTCAGATGCATTCTCAGAAAACCTCACGTGGTCTACGCGCCAGCGGATCTAAAGGGTAGGGACACGGAGGCCATGCCCTCTCCCCACTCTCCAAGTGGCGTGAAGGGGACCAAACTATCTCACCACCCCCAAAATGGGACTGTAAAATGACATAAAAATATCGATTTAATGACACATGCAAAGGCATATTTTAAGAAGTTTTCCTAGGGAACTAGGATGGCCCCAAAATAAACACCAAAATCAAGAACAATCGGGATCAAATTGGCTCATAAAAATGTGTGCATTTCCACTTCGCCATGCGGTCTATGGCATGTCAATCAGGACCCGGAAGTTCACTCTGGAACCACAAAAATAACTCCAAATGCACCACAAACTGTGTATGGCTCTCTAAAAACTTGCCTATGCCACGAAAGAAACGCACGGGGGCCCAAAAAATAACCACGGGAACCAGCAAACAACTCGCGCTAAAAAAAAGAGGTTACAAGAACTTGTGCCTCCAGACAACACGCATTGGGGCCCAAGAGAATTGGGCTTGAAAATCGCGCGGGAACTCAAACAATTGTGGTGGGACCGCACACATTTCCGTCAGAATGCTTAAAATTTGTACTGGGGATACAAATAAACAATGGGACCAAAAACTTGTGACCGGACGAGATAAAAATAAATCCGAGGCTTCAAAAAATTCAGCGGGACCCCGAACCCCGACCTGGAAAACTGACATGGAATTCCAAGAATCGTGCATATCGACGAGAAAAAACGTCCTGACTCCCCGACAAAAATAAGATCAGGCCCGGCCCAAAAAATCGCCGTCCCAGTGATGTGCCATGTGCTCCAGTATCAATACCTGGTGGACACGGACACACCAGGGATCTCCAGCCATGGTCGCCAGAGCGGCTAGGGTAAAAAGGCGTGTCCTAGGGGAATGGGCGAAAGCGACCCTCTACAACTAAAAAAAAACACTTCTGGGAGGTCCGGGTGTGCCAGTCTCCCTAGCATTTTTTTCTGCCAGTGGCGCCCCTTGGAAGGAAAATGTGCCCTTCCAGGTACTTTCATAGTGGTACCTCTCCAGACAAGCTTCCCCTCATGGCAATTCCTGGATCCACGCCTGGTGAAACCTGATACTGTTGGTAAAGTACAACGCCCACATCAAACTAGAAACTCTGTCGGGCCCACGGCAGTAGGACGTCAATCAGATTCCAACCTCTCTCAGCCACATTAGGTTATAAATGTGGTCGAGATGGCTTGCAGAACCCTCTGAACCACATTAGGTTGTCCTAACCTAACTTGACAGCTTAGCCTAGCTTCCTTTTTGATGACATTTTTAAAGTTTCATTTTCATTTTCAAACATTTGAAGTTAAATATCCAACCTAACTGAACCATCCCAACTTCTTGTGTTGCTTTTTGGAGATAAAATTAACATATGCACAATTTAAACTGCAATAATTCCATAGTTTGTTCAATTTGCCATGCCTGTAAGACAAAAACTCCTTTGCAAACTTTGGTAACCTTTGATCTGATCCAGGGTCGCAAAAGTCAAAACCCCAATAATTTGGCATATACCTAAAATAAAATGTAATAGTTGCATGGTACTGATTGAAGATTGGTCATGTCAGAAAAGAAATTCAGTTTGAATAATCGCCCCCTTGGACCTACCTAGGGGACGAGTGGTCTTGGGGTAAGATGCTCGTCTCACAATCGAAAGGTTGTGGGTTCGAGTCCCACCTGTCGCTACTCTTCGCCCGCGCCCAATCGGCGTAAGAGATTGGCGACGCTACATGACTCAACGGTCGACGTGTCGTAAAACCAATAACCAACCAACCCCTTGGATCTAACACAAATGCAGTAGTGTACAAAATCTAGAACAGTAAAAACCTAATAGGTACATATGTGTCACATGCCAAATTGTCTGCAGAAGGCGTATGTGGCTTCATCAAGTATTTTGCATGAGTAGGTATGTTCAGAATTTTGTATGGTAGACTTTGACATCGCACAGGATCCCACAAATAAAAGCCTCACACATTTATGGCATGTTCAATCATTCTGTGGAGGTTTCATAATGATATCATGAGTAGCTTCTAAGATTAGCCATGTCTGCATACCAAAAGAGCTTTAATAAAGAATTTCACCCTTATGGCAGGCTAGTCACCCAAATTTAAACTACATGCACTTGACACACTTGGTAAACTACGCACATTTCACGCATGCCTCATCCCATAGTGGTCGCTCTTGTCTGTTTACCTTCCTCCTCATTACAAGTAGGTACAGAACATGAGCAGGCTATATCTAAAGCTGTACAGGCCATTTAGGAAAAAATAAGTTGTGAATCACAAAGAAGCTACTACACTTGATGGAGAATCATGGCACATATCTTCCCACCAAAACATTTAGTTGGCACCTATCAACAAAATTTGTAATGTTCAATGTATACTTCACTGGTGCCTGTATACAGCTGTGGCTGGTGCGGTGCATGGGCCTCCTTCCCATGCCATAAATTTATTTTTTTTTTTTTTTTTCTAAATCACGATGTAAGAAAAAATAGATGGAACAGATGAAAGATAATAGCACACAGCTTCAGAGCATGCCATTTTTCCTGAAAAAAAGACATTAAAATAGCTCTAAAATATATATATATATATGTATATACAATCCATCAGAAGTAAGAAATTCAGCCAATCAGCAGCTAAGGATCGGAATATGTGACGTTTTATAAGACACAAATGGGTACATCATTGGCCATCTGGCAAACGACGATCGTCTGGTGCAAGTCGCGGCCAGATACCAGCCAGTCGAACTAGAGATGAGTGAAGTTGCCGTTTGGTAACATAGGCTGAAAGTTAATTGTGGTTTATGCTATTATTTATTTTTCATTTGTGAGTTCTCCATCCGTTCAGTGAAATAAAATATGTCCTACATGAAGCAGATGTCACCATTTGAACTACTATTTGTTTGTAATTTCTATTTAACATTACTTTATGTCAGGTCGCTCTATCTCGGAGAACGAGTGGTCTGGCAACGGAGCAAAATCCGCTGTAAAACCGCGTACTGTGTGATGGTTGGCATTATGAAATTACCTACCTATCTTGCAAACATGTATTTAAGGTATGGTAGAATCAATTTGATATGGTATGTTCTGTTCTGAGTTGCTTAATTTGTGATCAAGTGTCAGCTTGTGTATGCATTGTCTGGTATATAGTGAGGTCCATACAAAGTTAAGTCACATTTTGTCAGAAGATGATCTAAAGAGTGTTGCAGTTACTAGTGATCCTGCTCTGGCTTGTAGAGTCTTTATTTGTGTTGTGTCTTGGATTATAATTGAGGTCTGATGTATATGATGTATTTTGGATCTATAGTTGGTCTGGGTATGTATTGCTGATAGGGTGCAGTGGACTGAGTGTTCTGTTCATTTTTTGAAAATCATGTTTATATGCTCATGAAATTTGAGACCTTGGATCAGGGTGAGTCCAAAATGGGTATGCGTGTTGTGCATTGGTATGTTGTCACCTCCAAACATCTGGGCGCTAAATGATCTACCATGGTCAATGCACCCTAAAACCCTAATCACACATGCACACACACACACACACCACACCCACCCACCCCCCCCCCCCCCCCCCAACACACCACACAAACAAACCACACACCACACACACACACACACACACACACACACACCTCCAAACATCAGTGCTGGTGGGCTGTGCTGACATTTGGGTGAAAAAGTTTGTTAAATTGTATTTGAAGTGTTGAAGGTGATTGCCCATTCTTGACCATCTTAATGTATTTCATCTATATGATGTTGAAGTGTCCATTGCAGTCATTGGTGGCAGTCATGTGAGAGGCATGCACCAAACTGTCATCCACAAATAAGAGTATGCTATGTGTTGTACGTTTTGAAATTTCATCAAGAGGCTTTAGTGCTAATAGGGGTCCCAGGACAGAGCCTTGCAAGTGCACCACATTCATCATTTTGGTCATTGAAAAAGTGTCACCAATCCATACTCATTGTTTTCTGTATAGTAGGTATGATTGCAACCAGTCATGGAGTGGGTCAGTAAGTCCAAATTGATCTCTGCATTTGAAGAAGAGCCCTTTTCCTCAGATCTTGTCAAAATAGCAAGGGTTATTGAGATAGATGGCAGTGAGGTCATGTCCAGAGTCCAGTGACTTATACAGGTTGTGGGTCAGGTACAGTAGCTGCTTCTCTGTGGTATGGTTGCAATGATGAGATGATGAGTTCACCAAGTGAGTTAATCCCTGCCGAATGTTTAGCAAGAGCAACATTTCAGTTAGGATAGGTTTGCTGTTGAGCAGCCTCTTAATTAGCATAAAAAGGTAATAACAATTGTCCAGGCATTGTGCTGTTCCATAAGAAATACAGTACAGGGCTGGGTTTTTAAAGTCTAGTTCCCAACTGTCAGGGGAAAACTTGTGAATTTGTGGCGGAAGCTAGTGGTTTTACCCATTTCATGGCCGAGCATTATATAGGTATATATATATATATATATATATATATATATATATATATATATATATATATATACATATACATATACATATATATATGCTCGGCCATGAATATATATATATATATATATATATAGGTGGTGATGGCTGAGTGGTTAAGGTGTTGAGCTCTGGGTACCAAAGGTCTCATGTTCAACACTCACACCTCTCGGGACATTTCCCAATCCCACGGCCCACCGGCGGAACAGTGGGTGGTGTCATTAGTCATGATTGTGCATAAAGTGTGTCGTGAACCACCCAATAAACAAGCCCAAGCATTATTAATGTTCATTCCAATTCATGTGCTTGTATGGTTTGTTCATGTGTGTGGTGCAGTTATGTTTCAATGCAATTTTTATTGCTTGTTAATAATGCTCTTTTCTCTTCCAGGCTCACTTTTCAATGGCTTCTTTGAATGATGTGGTAAAAATTCATCAGCTTCTGGTAAAAGAATGGTCAGCAAAAACAAAGAATCTTAAGAAATGTGAGGACCTTCTCACTAAAGCCAAGGTAATATTCCTCTCTGCTTTTTGACAGTGCATATGAACTCTGTGTAATTTATATAAACATACTGATGAATCCAAATGGATATTGGGTATCTAATTTGCACCAACCCCTCCCCTCTGTGGTTATTGTTCACCTGTAATGATATCATAACTGACATAGCTGATTAATGAGCCACTGACATTTTTTGCTCAGTTTGCCCAGTAAAGACAGTATTGGTTTACAGCAGTATGAAGTTGAAATATGCATGCATCCTGCCCTTGTGTAAAAGCCATTCCCATATGTGTAACCCTACACGAGCTACTCCTTCAAAGGAACTGCATTCCTGCCAACAATGCAGTGCTGAGGGGTATTCAAAGTGTCTTGCATTCATGTCACATACCCTAGTACCAATGCATGGAGAATTTCCTTCACAGTCACATGCACATAGTTGTGATATGTATATGTATAGTTGGACACAAGAGCCAATCAAAAATCATCAACCTCAAACTATTTAAAAATTCATCAGCTTCTGGTAAAAGAATGGTCAGCAAAAACAAAGAATCTTAAGAAATGTGAGGACCTCTCACTAAAGCCAAGTAACATTCCTCCTGCTTTTGCAGTGCATATGAACTCTGTGTAATTCATATAAACATACTATGAACCAAATGGATATTGGGTAACTAATTTGCACCAACCCTCCCCCTGTGGTTATTGTTCACCTTAAGATATCATAACGACATACTGATTAATGAGCCACTGACATTTTGCCAGTGCCCAGTAAAGACAGTATTGGTTTACAGCAGTATGAAGTTGAAATATGCATGCATCCTGCCCTTGTGTAAAAGCCATTCCCATATGTGTAACCCTACACGAGCTACTCCTTCAAAGGAACTGCATTCCTGCCAACAATGCAGTGCTGAGGGGTATTCAAAGTGTCTTGCATTCATGTCACATACCCTAGTACCAATGCATGGAGCATTTCCTTCACTCATACAGTACATCATGTCATATGCATAGTTGTGTATATGTATATGTATAGTTGTACAACATGTCATGATGTGTAGTCTTTTGTAGTAGGGTTCATATGAGGTAGGTAACATGTTGAGTTAGCTTGGGCCTTGTATATTAATTTACATTTTGCAATATTGGTTTAAGTCTAACAATATGTTGTCGATATTACTTTGCAATGTAATTAATATCAACTTTTTAGCAGCTCCACCATCATTTTCTTTTTGTTTAGGCTTCATTCATTTATTTGGCTTTCATTTTTATTTTACAAATGCATCCCAAAAGGTTCTCATCATTGAGTGCGCCACAATTAGCAATTTGAGCTTACATGCACATTACATGTGCATGTTGTCCAGAACTTGATCATTAGAGCAATGGTCATTATGTCAATGCCATACCATGTACAGCCTTGGGTATATCGACACCTGTAACTGGCAGGTCTTGGATATGCAGATTATGTAAACACAAGGTAGAAGTGGCACAACTGTGACAATAATTGATGGGAAAAGTGGCATTGACAAAAAAGGCTGATGGCCGTGTATGCATAGGATGCTATTCATAGATGAAGTCACACTGAAAAACACACCTGACTAGCAAAATACTAACCCACCCCATCCCAGGGGGCGGGGGGGGGCAATTTTCACCCCTAAGGTTCTCCACAAATATAACAAAAAAATGGAGCATGGCAACGTGCCCAAATATGGCATGCCATTTACATGAGGTTGGCATGTTGTGCAAACATTTTCAGGTAAGGTCCCTATGGTCAACAGGTTTCTGAAGGTCAAGTGAGGTCACCTCCTTAAAGTTCAATTAGTCATCATGCTTTAACAGAAAAAGATATTTCAGTGAAACTTTCAGCATTTGCTAATGTTTAGGGATGTAATAAAACGACCCAGAGGATTTTTTCCCGTTTTTGAAGACTTATTGGTTTCCCATCTTTTCACATGATGGCTAAAGTCAAAGATTCTGGCTACAGTAAGCACTTTTATGAGGGCAAGTTGACTTAAAACGTTTTCCGGTCCGCCATACCACCAGAACAAAAAACTCAAAAAAATTATAAACTCAACTTTTTTATTCCATAAGGAAATAATGTTGGTTTTGGGGTCAGTGCTCATTTTGGGGCCATTGTCGATTTTGCCTTCGTTTTCTGATCCCAAATATTTTTTTTTTAATCTCCCCCAATATGAACTTTCAAGAGCCGTCCATCTTGATGTTCGTTATGGTCCCGTTTGATATTAGAGGGGGTATGAAATGACCCCATCCCCATCCCACCCCAAGACAGGGTGTGAGGATCTGACCAGAAAGATGGTGCAGGTCAAAGACTAAAAAAAATATCATGCAATGACATGTCATGTATATGAAGTGAGTTGAGCAATGCACCCAGCAAAAAAAAACTGAAAGGGCATTGGCATCTTGAAGCACAATAAAGAAGTCCCACACGTGAAGCACAATTATGATTGGGTAAGAGCATGAACAATTACACTTCATTTACACAGCGTACTTAATAACCATAACGTCAATTAAGTTGGTATATCTTGAATGAACATAAGATCATCCTACAGCCATATAGCTGCCAAAGTTCGTATTCCTATATTGAAATTCATGCATCTAATCGTGCATCGATCTTGCATCTCTGGTCCTCAGTTGGTGACCCTGTGTCCTTGTGCCCTATCTGATGACACAGGCTGAGTTTGTATCCCTCAGCCATCATATCCATGGTTGTTGCTTTCTCAGCTCGTGTCTCTGATCTATCTATTTCTAGCCTACAGCTGTTCTCGGCATGGTCCACACTGATCATCTGCCAATGTCTAGCATCAACACGGACATCCCATTCGGGCCGAGTGGTTTAGTGGCAAGGTGGTCGTCTCCCAACCGAAATATTGTGGGTTCGAGTCCCACTTGTCACTACTACTCTCCCGCGACCAATCGGCGGAGAGATTGGCGACACTGTATGATGCAGCAGTCTATGCGTCTTGGGACGGATAACCACCAACCAGCCAACCAGCCAACCAACCAACCACCACCCTGTTCCGACAGCTGGCGCTGACGCAGCTGACGTTTCTGCCGACGTCCTACTCGGAGGCGTCCAAGCAGGAGCTGATCATTGCGCGTGACATACTGGAGATTGGCGTACAATGCGCCGTGGAGCGACACGACATCCCGGCCTTCGAGCGCTACATGGCACAGCTCAAGTGCTACTACAACGACTACAAGTGCGTGCTGGACAGGCGACAGGGACACTAACTGCGTCCGGAAGTTAATGTTGTAGAATGCTAGGTTGGAGGTGAAGACGTCGAAATCTGTAATGACGTTGAAATAAATGGGTAATATGAATGTTAATATGCAGAATTTGCATCTTTAGGAAGAATTGTGAAGACAATTGTCAGGCATCGGATATAGTGAAAAGTGTAACTGTTGCTACAGTTGATTGCCGCAAAGTTTCATGGAAAGCAATTCAGGAAGCCGAAGCCTGGTCACTGGGCGTTGAAGTAGGGTCCTGCTGGATGTTGGTTTTCACGTAAATTTCGAAATGTCAAGCATTGAATGGGGGTGTGGTTTCAGGTGGGGTTCGGGGTCGGCGCATGGACAGGATGTGGCCCCGGATGGAGTTTGGCACCAGCGAAGCTCAATGGGAGGATAGGTTACTGAGAATCTCAGACAAGAAAGATGGACTGCAGGTTCGGGATTTATTTATTTTTGTTATGAAGGAAAATCTTTCGAGCTAATGAGCCCTTTTCTTTTTTCTTCAATGTGTCCTTAAGATGATGCATTGTCCAGTCCACCTGAGGTTACACTATGAAGAATATTTCCACTCGGAGCTGTTTTATCCGACTAAATGTGGGCCTAGAACCAGACAACTTTGTGGATGGAAAGGCAGACTCACAAGCCATCATGATCATTGTCCCAAGATGGAACAAAAGGAGAAAATTTGTCGTTATTTTTATGACTTGAAAAAAAACATCATGAGAAAGTCAGTTGAGTATTGCTCATCAATTCTCGCACTTTATTTCCGGACCTAGTGATTCAAGGAAACGATTTAATTGTTGCTATTCACTTTTCTAACGTAATTTTTGACCTAACGGCCAGGAACAAATTGATTTTCCCAGCTAGATTGACCAGCAAAAAGATGATTAATTTTAAACTCTTGCCTCCTTGCACATCCACGATATGACGTCTAAACGTGTGAACTATCTCACCATGCGGTGCTTTGATGGTCGACCACCAGGCGTACATGTGCGGCATCTCACCATGCCGTGTTTTGATGGTCGGCCACCAGGGGACATGTGCGCCATCTCACCATGCCGTGTTTTGATGGTCGGCCACCAGGGGACATGTGCGCCATCTCACCATGCCGTGTTTTGATGGTCGGCCACCAGGGGTACATGTGCGCCATCTCACCATGCCGTGTTTTGATGGTCGGCCACCAGGGGTACATGTGCGCCATCTCACCATGCCGTGTTTTGATGGTCGGCCACCAGGGGTACATGTGCGCCATCTCACCATTCCGTGTCTTGATGGTCGGCCACCAGGGGATCCCAGCTGCCGGAGTCCGCCTACCAGCTGCAGCTGCTCGGGCTGAACCTGCTAGCGCTGCTGGCACAGAACAGAGTGGGCGAGTTCCACACGGAACTGGAACTGCTGCCGCCTGACGCTGTGCACAACAACGTGTACATCAAGTACCCGGTGGCACTCGAGCAGTACCTCATGGAGGGGAGCTACAACAAGGTGTGTCTCTGAACATTGGCGAGGAGGCTGCGTGGTGGGGGCGCTGGTTGTGAGGAGTGACTGTGTCTGGTTGCATTGCTAGCTGCGCTATGAGGTGGAACTATTTATTGTTCTGGCTGATGCCACTTATGCGATTCGAAACACGGTTTTCTCTGACAGATTTTCTTCCGCCGTCTGTTCATCTTGCTCGTCAAGCATTCTCTCATTGACTCCCTTAAAATATCTCCATTGACCATTCTACCTCAATAAATGCTCCCCCCCCCCCCCACTCGCTGCAGGTTCCCCATGGAGTGTTCTCCTCTGGCAGATATTCCCACGTGGATTAACATTGACTGCTCTCATTGTGGAAGTCGCCGTAGACTGGCCAGCAGACATTCCGTGTTGACTGCTCTCATTGTGGCAGGGTCACCGTGGACTGACCAAGCAGACATCCTGCACTGTCTGCTCTCATTGTGGCAGAGTCACCGTGGACTGACCAAGCAGACATTGTAAATTGCCTTCTCTCCTGGTGGCAGATATTCCTGGCGCAGAGCTCCGTGCCGGCCGTGCACTACCGATTCTTCGTGGACCTGCTGCTAGAGACGATCCGGGAGGAGATCGGCGCGTGCATGGAGAAGGCGTACGAGCTGATGTCGGCCGACGAGGTGGTGCGCATGCTCGGCTTGCCCAGCAAGGCCGACCTGCAGGCCTTCGTCACCAAGGTGGGCGAGCAGTGCCAGCACCAGGCACGTGATACGGTCAGCTGCGGTGGACACAGGTCACTTGCGAGATAACACTGTCGGCACGCTTAGGCGTGCGTGCGGCCATTCGGCATGCCCACATATTGTGGGTCAGCAGTTTCATCTTGACGCTGATGCAGTATCTGTTTACTGGTCATGACCAGAACGTGTGTCGGTATTTCCGTTTCAGGCAGGTCACATGAACCGGGCGTCGCCGGCCGGACTCCGACGAATGGCCCTCTGTTGTGGGGTGTTTGGTCGGTGACACACTGACATCATCCCCTCACTCGAGGTGTTAGACTGACGCTACCCTTTCATGACTAGAGGTATTATAGACTGACGATGCCCCTTCATAGTCTGATGCCCCTTCACAGTCCGACGCTAAATGTCACAGATTGACGCTACCCCTTCACAGTCGGACCTGAAGTGTCACAGACTGATGCTACCCCTTCACAGTCGGATTCGAGGTGTAACAGACTGACGAGTCCCTTCACGGTCGGACTCGAGATGTTACGGACTGACGCTACCCCTTGAGTCTGACTAGGTGCCGTAGCCTGACTGCAGATGCCACAAAATGTCACTGAGATGCTAGCCATTCTGAAGTACCTTCGTCACAGAAAGGTTTGAGATTGCAATGGAACCTGCCACCTGACTTGAAGTGGAACCCTAGCTGGCCTCGTGCTTCTGATTTTCTTTGTTTCAAAAGTTGGATAAGCTCGTCGCAACGTGAAATCGTTGATTGTGTGATGGGTGTTGGCAGTGTTAAAGACGTGGCGATTTGGCTGGCCTTCAGTCGTTTTAGCGGATGGGAAAACAACTCGGTGATGTCACTTGCACAATGCCAATTATTAATTTCATTTTTAGATATACAGTTAGTGCGGACATCTCCATCGCGTTGTGAAACATCGAAGGTGAAACAGGCCGATTGCGTAGTGCTATTGTTCTTTTCAATCTCCTTTTTATTCTGGTTTATGTAGCTAGTCTTTCAGTGAAGTCACCGCATTTCTCAGATGACTAGATATCAGCGAATTTCAGCCAACATGAGTTGTCATCAGTGGTGTTGAAGTAGTATTTTTCCAGACATTTCATAAATTGCCCGAATTAAATTCATACGGCGGGGTTTGAAGAAAATGGGCTTTGCATCACTGGAATGTTGATATGACACGAGACTGCGATAGTGTTGCGATGACTGCGAAAGTGTTGCGATGACTGCGATAGTGTTTGTTTTTCCAGTGCAGTTGGTGAACAGCTACCTGTTGTTCGGGCGCGGCCAGGTGGCCGTGCAGTGTTGTACCTATTGTTCAGGCGTGGCCCGGTGACCGTGCAGTGTGAGTGACCCGAGTCTTGTCGTCAGCGCGGCTGGACGACAGACAGCGGCGGCTACGTGCGGTTCCCGCGGGAGACCAAGACACCGACCGAGGAGGGCGTGGCCTCGCTTGAGCTCACCGAGCAGACCATCGAGTACGCGCGCGAGCTGGAGATGATCGTGTGATGGTGGCCGTGTGCCACGTTGGACTGGGACGGACAGTGTCCGGTGGTGGCCGATCACGCTCCAGTGGCGGCAGGGCCTGCCGGTGTTGCCGTCGGTGGAGCGGCGCGTCCCGTGCCGTCCCCACCGGCCACACTTCTCTGGCGCAGCCCCGACAGGCCGACAGGCGGCGCCCGACAAACGACCGTGAAATAAAACATTTCTGAGTGTTGTGTATTGTCCCATTGTCCCGGACTGAGGTCCAAGACGAACCAGCAGAGCATCAGCGAGAGCCGAGCGTGTGGTGTCGCGGTCGACGGACCAGCCATGGGGTGGCAGTCTGACCGACCTCATGCCCGCCACCGACGGCACGGGTCGTCTGCCAGCCGTCGCCGATAGTGGCGGCTCGGTCCGGTGGTGGCGGCAGACGCACCGCACCACGTGCGCGGACGATGCGCCCGTGAACCTTGTCACGCCAGAGACAGACACACACTGTACATTGTCACATGTCGGAGGCAGCAACGACACACTGAATTTCGGTGATAACGAGGTGACGCGGCCTAGAGCGGCTTGTAGTCGAGCTTGCTCTCCAGCTTCTTGTTATCGGCCACCTTGCGGACGGCCTTCATGAAGTCCTCGTCGACGACGTACTCGCGGTCGGCGCGGATGGCGAACAGGCCCGCTTCCGTGCACACATTGCGCAGGTCCGCGCCATTGAAGCCGTCCGACAGCTTCACCACTGCTTCGTAGTCTGCCGACGGGGGCGCACGTCCACAGTCAATTTATAAGCGAGACAGCCGACCTGCGAGCCGTCCTCCGATCGACCGAACGTTCCAGAGTAATGGTAGAGAGAGAGAGAGTCTAAAACAATCACTGTCTAGAATATTAATATTGCTGTCAGCGTTGCTGCTGTTTGCTTGTCTACTTTTAGTCTGCGAAGGAAAAATATAACTAAGAGGGAGTGATGAAATGAGCACTTCAGAGGAGTTAGCTCAAATCAAATGGTTCTTTGACCGCAAAAATCCGCTGGCCTCTGTGATACAGATGGGCTTCGAACCAGCTATGCATGTAAGGCCACTGCGGGAGACATTGCGGTTCTTTGTTGAGTCTGGCGGAGGACAGTACTATAGAGGCAAAACACTGCCCGGTAATTAGTCCACCTCGTTATCTGTACACGGGGCACGGATTGTGCAGTGGTAGGGTAGGGCCGGCTTGGGTATATAAACGACTAGGGGACGTACCCGACGTGGTAGGGATCCGTGCCCACCCGTTGGATGCGTTGGGCTGGTCGCGCGTTCTCAGCGAATAAGGCTCGGCGAGACATCGACTGTTGTAAGGTTAGGTCGGTCGGCCATAGACACCAGAGCGCTTACATAAGCTCTCAGACAGTAATTTGGCCTGTAGATATTTGGCCCACATACCTTCAAAATAGGACAATAGTCAGCCGATGTGTGTTTGTGCACCGCTGGGAGGATGGGGGACGGGAGCCAAGTTGGGGACCAATCAGTAAGTAGCGCGTGGGTGTGACGAGCGAATGAATGTGTGTTAGATAGCTTTAAGGACCAGCGAAAGTCGCTTGTGGCTCAACACAGGCACCTATTTCGTGAGGTACATTGCACAAAGTTATACTACTATTAGCGCCCAAAAAGCTACAACTGGGGCAATCCATTACAACTACGGAAAAATTAAAAACTCATTAATGTTCTAATACAATGCATTCATTATAATCTAGCGAGTGGCACTCACTTGCCTACATGGTTTTCCCAAAACTTGACCTCGCACAACATGTAGATACGTGTAAGGGAGGGTAGTTCACACAACACTAAGCCGGCTGGGGATGGGAGAATGGGTGGTAGAGGTGGTGGGGCCAAACATTTCACCAACACACTGACCCTAAAAGCAAAGGAGGGAGTCAGCCTAGTTCGAGTTTGGTTTAGGTTTTCTTTCATACAACCCGAGAGATAACTGCAACCACAGTCCTCATCCCCATGCACACCCCACACCCCGTCGACGGCAGGGAGCTCCGAAACGTCGCGCAAACCAAACGATACTGTTTTCTTCCAAACCACTCAAAGAATTCCGTCCAATAATACATAATCAAGTACCCTCACTGGGAAAGACATCGGACGCGCTGGTACTGGAATAACAGTGCTGTGCTACCCGTGGCTATCATTCGTGGGCATACACCAACAAAACAGCATCTGACACAAAAACTCGCACAGGCGTGTCCGACAGGGCAATATTCTCGACAACATGTAAGGCTCTTGTAATAAAGCTAATCCCCCGTCTGCCTTGGGGCCGGGAATAGTCCCTACTCACCCCGTGGAGAATACACTGATGGTGTCGGACAATTGCATGCATATATATATAATATATATATATATATATATATATATATATATATATATATATATATATATATATATATATAATATATATATATATATATATATTATTTATTTATATATATATATATATATATATATATGGCCCAACAAACCAAATGTTTCCATGGTAAACTGAAAATGAATTGTAATCATTAAAAGCATTAATATTTTGTGTGGTACAATCACGACGCAGAAAAGTATAATTGCGCAGCAGCCTTGAGCGGAGCGTACGTATATATGCAGTGACAGATCTCAAAGAAAAGAGGGCGCCCACGTGCCTACACTCTCCGAAGCAGTGAGTCGAGTGTTTCCGGGCACCTGTGACCCCGAGAGGCCCGACTCAGTGGCGCATTCGGGAGAGCACTGCACCACACACGCCAGGCGCACGCACCGATGTCGCCGTGCTTCGTGATCGGCCCGGCGTGTATCTTGAGGATGTCGAGGCGCGCCTGCTCGTTGGGCAGCGGGATCTCGATCTTGCGGTCGAGCCGGCCGGGCCGCAGCAGCGCCGGGTCCAGCGTGTCGGGCCGGTTGGTGGCCATAATCATCTTCACCTGAGAACGGCCGGCGCATACCGGTGACCAGTGTGACAACAGGTTCGGCGGCTCGCCGGCGGGACGGCGGACAGTGGCATAGTTTGCGGTCGTCTCCGTGCGGATACACACCCTGGCGGTTTTCACCACGTCTCGCATAAAGCCACTTGTTTGACTGTATGTCGCCATTGGTTGTACCCGAAATATAATAGCTTCGTCAAACTTCCGAATCATTGTAAGGACGGTCATTTTAAAAATGCATACTATGTATAATCATGCCCTGCATTCAACAAGCACTAAGTTAGTTAGTTATTGGAGTTTAGGGGCGCATCGACTGCGTCGATCATGCCAACAAGCACTAATCAGCGACATAACCTCCAACACGTTGGAGTTATACTAGGTACCCATCTCACGCCTGCTAGCCACAATGACTCAACTGTTCCAACATTTAGAGGGATGCTGGGCCAATCAAAACGCAGCGTGCAGCGACCCTCCTGTACTCGGCGTGCCTGACTACGTCACAGGCCTTCTCTGAATGCATGCTACACACACGTGCGCTCTTTCATCGAGTATGGGAGCGCTAATATGGTCGGGAGCGGAACCAGCCCACCTCAGGTGGTTCGAGGTATTTCAGATATGGCTTCTGCGATATTTTCTGTTATATTCGCTTCTGATATGGTTGACATTTTCAATATTATGAATAATTCAATGACATTCGCCAGACATCCAGCCCCTGTCCTGTAGCATGTATCTTGCATTACATATTTGCATATCTTGGCGGCAATCTACATTACTACTTACTATATATTCCACACAATTTTTGTCGTCACCTCAAGATGTCTCAATGAAATTCGACGCTATTCAGCTCGAGCTCAATATAATGAAGAACCATAATCTTTACATGGTTTAAGCTTCTCCTTTTTGCGTGTAACACATTCATCAAGAAACCCAACTGCTCTTGATAACTACTAAGAATGAATGCTGTTGAGATGCAGTGTTAAAATAATGATTTCTCGTTAGGTGTGCGATGTCGAAACGAGCACAGCAGGATGTCGAGATCGCCATGGAAATAATGTTATTAAAATTTTGTAAAGACCTGCAAACCCAGTTTTGAGACAATTGCGTACACTGAGACAATGTTCCCGCTTTGCGTGTTTTGAGAAGTACCTAATTTGTGGACACCAATTCCAACGATAACGATGCTACACCTAACATCTATGCTATAAACTGGTATTATACAACATAGCACATCTTAGGTAATCCCTTCACCTGGAATTGCGCTACGGGATGTTCGTTATCACGATCCCGGATGCGTTATGGTGAGCATAAGCGTGACACTTGTAAACGGGATACAGTTAGAAACGAGGAATGAATACTACACAAACACGCACCAAGAAACACGATGTCGATGCTTCTTTGGGAAGGATGTCGATTCAGCGTTCAGTAAGTAGTATATTCAACCCTGTTGCCCGAATAATTTATAACTGTTGAGATGTATCCATTTGCAGACGCGGATGAAAAAGCAAATATTTGCATTATGTTTCTCGTGCATCTTCAAGTCTATTAGTAAACACAAGCTTATTCATCAGTAATGTTTCAGCATCACCAAACATTCAGCGTTCAACTCAATCAGTTAAGCAGTAGCGCCTTTGACCCTGCACCAAATAAGGCGTTTGAGTTGCTACACAGCCTGCGACTGTGCCTATATCCCGCTCCTACACCGGCACCACTGGGCTGCACTGGGATGCAGTGTCCTGCAAATATATCTGACCTGAAGTGGATCAGGTGAGGATATTTGGAAGGCGAAAAAGTGCATCGACATTTTTCGAGTTTAACAATGTCGTTTATGTGAACAGCGGTACAATACAGTGATGTCGATTAAGTGAGAAAAGTTCCGAAACTTAATCCGCTTTAGGTATGTATTTCCACCTCCCGAAAAAAAATTAATTTTCTGACACTGCTGTGCTGCTTCAACCAGACCGGCACGCAACAGGTATCCCCACTATCCCACTGCACCCACCCTGTCATCCTGTCACATTTTCCCCTTGAAATATTCTGCCCCATACCTGCCCCAGCGAATCGAAGCCGTCCATCTGGTTAAGCAGCTCCATCAGGGTGCGCTGGATCTCCCGATCTGCCGATGTGCCTTCCGAAAACCTGCCGGGCACAATACACACATCACGCCTCCGACAGTCCCCCTCCCCACGACAGATCCGCACGTACACGCACCCTCAGAGAACCTGCCGGGCACAATACACACATCACGCCTCCGACAGTCCCCCTCCCACGATAGATCCGCACTTACATGCACCCTCAGAGAACCTGCCGGGCACAATACACACATCACGCCTCCGACAGTCCCCTCCCCACGACAGATCCGCACGTACACACAGACACAGTCATACACAACTGGCAATGAAATCACATTTCACACGAAATGGCAACGACAGCATATCCTGGGAATCCCAGCAACGGGAATTCAGGTGCGCAGTTGATGCATTGCATTGCACGCAAGTGTTTTTGTTTCGGCTCCTCGTGGCATCACATCACATAGCCCTCCTGGGCAGCCGCCTGAGTCCTCCCACAGACGGGAGGACGCCAGGCGCCGGAGGAACTATACGGGGCAGGTGGCGCCTTCACACGGCCGGGAGAGATTCACCACCCCGACCCCACCAGCAGCGCCGCCCACAACTTGACCCCAGCTGGCCGAGCCGGCAGGCACTGGTAAGAAACTCAGGCCCCCAGCCCGAGGCGACTTGTCACTTGGCCCGTATGGGGCCCTACGGACCTGTCCGCCCCTCCGGGATATCGGGACCAAAGAGACGTGATGCTCCCCTACCACAACTAGCACCGTGCGACGGGGACCTCAGCCTCCAGGATTCCGTCAACCCCGGGGGACGAGCCGAGGGGCCCCGACTACCCCGATAGGACTGAGCGGACGAGTAACCAGGGGAGCTGGCATACCTGTTCGTGATATGGCGTGAGGGGGGGGGGGGGTTGCAGGATCGCATGCAGGACCTGGGCGGGGACGTTGACAGCGAATGGGCAATGGGATGGGGAGGGAAAAGATACATAGCTAGGGTCCGCGTGCTTGCTGAGCACGTCACCGGACGAAGCTGGTGCCCTTGTAGAACAGTGGCTATATTTTGGACTTTTTGCTAACTTAACTTCCGTTGATTTTGCTGGTCTGACAAATGCTTCCGAAGGCCATGAGTGCCATATGCCATAGGTGGCAGACGGTAAGAGCAGATACCAGAGAACGTTAGACGAGTCTTGTGTATGTCTGGGAAGTTTCAGATGGTCGTTCAAGAGGACGATGGCTGAGCCGGCTACTGTGACTGGGGAGCACAGCTGAACAGCACAGCATGTTGATGAGTGCTACGTCATTCAATATCTGTATCTTTGCACGATTATCCGGCTTCGGCGAAAGAATTAGCACTACGACTTTTAAAAAGAGATGCTCAAGACACAAGCGGATCGGATAAGCTTCCAATAAAAAGCATTGCGGGTTATTGCAGTTGGTGCAGCTGTACGTGGATTAACGAGACTAAAGCAGATAATCAGTCCACGCCTCACCTTCTGCCTCCAATGGCGTCGATCTCGTCCATGAAGATAATGCACGGCTGGTGGTCCTTGGCATAGTTGAACATCTCACGAATCAGGCGCGCCGACTCGCCAATATATTTGTCCACGATGGCGCTCGACACGACCTGTCCAACACACCAAGCATTGCAGGTGTCAACATCAGCTGCACACACAGTGCCCCCCAAAACGTCCGAAATCGCTCACTCAAAATGTCAAGAACATCATTGAAATATATTCATGGTAGCATCAAACTGATATCTACAAACATACAGGAAAGCAATGTGAAATGGCATTGGTACAAATGAGACCGATACACTTCCAGAAGATTTACAATTGTACAATTCGACTGTAGAATACAATTTTACTGTACTACAATACAATTGTACAGAAGATGTACGATTCGATAGTCATCGTATCGGTATCATCGTCACGTCATCGTATTGGCACCGTGTTGGCATCGCCAGTACCGTATCGCATTGCCATCGCCAGAAGTCATAGTATCGGCACCATCGTCATGACATCGATATCGGCACCATCGTCATGACATCGATATCGGCACCATCGTCAGGACATCGATATCGGCACCATCGTCAGGTCAGCGTATCGGCACCATCGTCAGGTCATCGTATCGGTATCATCGTCAGGTCATCGTATCGTCACCATCGTCAGGTCATCGTATCGGCACCATCGTCAGGTCATCGTATCGGCACCATCGTCAGGTCATCGTATCGGCACCATCGTCAGGTCATCGTATCGGCACCATCGTCAGGTCATCGTATCGGTATCATCGTCAGGTCATCGTATCGTCACTATCAGGACATTAAATGTTCTTTTTTTACTCATCGAACTTAGAAAATGTTTTTCTTTTGATCAAACGCCGAACAAAAGAAGAGGGCACTAACCTAAAACAGCATCCAGAGTTCACGCAAAAAAACACTTCAAATCCAGATATAATTCGTACCGGTTCTGAGCAGAAATGCCCTTGTCTGCCACCGCTCCCCCTCCCCCAATTCACACGATCACTGGTAGTTGCTACATACGCTTGGACCATATTTTACAGAAGTCCGTAAATGTATTGATCGTATGAAACGAGTACTCTTTTTATTTGCCATGAAAACCTTCCTAAACATCAGACAAGTATTGTGCAACCATTTATTTCGTAGCTTTCTTACACCACACATCAACTTGCCTCACAGATAACTCGATTGTTAGGCACCTTCGAGCCCATTGAGACGTTTACGGCGGAATAGCATCATTGGTGTGATGTGAGTGAGTCTCGAGAACCCATTGCATATCTTAACTACACTTTCTGAACAAAACCCCACCCATTCCCCTTCAAGTACTAGAGATAACTTCCGGATGAATTCACACGGAAATGCAGCATTGGAAGATATTTGTATTGTCTGCTGACAGAGAAACGATAAATTTCCGGTAATCTGGAACTATCAAACTTCTACATATGCCAACCACGCAAATACGGTTTGAACGGTTTGAAATCAGCTCGCAATCGTATTTTTCGCGATGTAAACAAAATATCTTCATCGAAGCCCTGGGTAATGCTCGCTTCAATTTCCTCACAACCTTACAGGTTTGCT
>JAOTOM010001601.1:0-74100 GCA_034440615.1 Ashinkailepas kermadecensis | reverse complement strand
AAAGGATTCAGGCGCTGAAATTATCAGATCCACATGGTTTGTGCGAGTCAAGTGCGATGAGAATTTCGTGAATTTGTGGGCTGCATCCCGTGATGTGACCTCCGCCGAAAAGGCTCTGTTCAGCGGGTTAGCGCGCCCTACGTCACCGCTGATTAGCGTGTTTCCGTCGAGTAGAGGCGGAACGAACCAACTCTTCTTAAAACATTAAAAAAATGACCACCATCAATTTGGTTTCGTATTAAAATCTTTCACTATCCCGCTCCGATAACTGTAATAGCTAATCTTCCGATCGGACGTCCGATCAGACGTTTAAGGAAGTCGTGCTTCTCCCTAAAATCGCGACGAATTACACTGTCACTCGGGTGACTTTTCATCCTACGATATGCGCATTCTTTCGCGGTCAGTGCGCGCCACTTCCGCGGAGCGAGGCCACTACTTTTTTTTTAAAAAGAATATTTTTTTGGAGTAAAAGGAATTTTTTCTACAATTTTTTCCACCTATAAACTTTCAGCAGTTCGACGGTGACAGTTGCAGACAGCATCGCAGTGAGTCAAAATATGTTCTCTTGTAGTCGTCCCTAGTCAATCTGGATACAGTTGGAGGTGATGACCTGGGCAGAAGGGACGTAACCTAGATCTCTTCGTGGCCCGAGTCCGAACAAACGCCGCTGCTGCGACACCAACAGTAAGTCAACTAAGTCCGACACGCTGTTGGCTCGTGTAGATTGAGTGATGTACTGGAAGTGGCACACTTCCAGGAAGCAGGTGGTCTTGGCCGGACGCAGACGGCTCCCAGCCCTGCTCGTGAATGTTGAAGTCGGCCAGGACTATCAGCCGGCGACCGGGCGGAAGCTCGCCTAACTGCCCAGATATCCGCTTTGTTGTTCTGTCTTCTGGACATGGCTTGTAGCACACAGCTAACGTCACTGCTGCAGTGCTGAGTTCCGAGACCCGAAGTCATCATTGGTCGCTGGTTATGACGTCATCAAGGAGACCATGACTTCCGCTTCGACACTGAATTAGGTATTCCTTGTATGCCCAAGTATGTGCCAGTGTAACACATGAGGTCGTTGTAAGCCAACGTATAATGAACATAGATACATCTGACCTCATTCCAGGTCATCATAGGCCTCCGAATGTTACTGAAAATTATGGATGGACAGCGCAGCGAATGAAAATATATTTTCGTATTGCCTCTCGCAATGTACGTGATGGCTTCACAATAAGCATGATTAACGTAGAGGATGCTGCAAAATAGCCATTTTTTTTAATTGTTTTAGCATGCGTACTCAGTGACGCAAACCAGAGGAAGGGGGGGGGGGTGCCGCACCACCGCACCGACAAAACCTTTGTGGCGGCCAGGCGGCTGACGGTCGGTCGACTTTGTCATGCTGATCAAGAACGTCTGATTTTAGAGGTTTTAACCATATTGTGCAAGGCATGAAAATGTATGCCGTTGTTTAAGGGGGCGTATTCGGCCCATTGATATCTCGCTTACCAATCAATCGATTAAATAATGATGTTCGAAAGCTTGCTTCGTTAACTACATTGTTATTCAAAGGAACCTTGGAACGGATGGAGAAGGCAATAAGGGAAATGACGCCCCATTGTTGTTAGGCTTAGGCTTAGGCTTAGGCTTTTTACATTCGGGCCCAAGTGCTGCCAATCGACTCCAAAGTAATAGTAATAGTGTTTGTGTTGTGAGCTGATGAAGATGAAGTTAAAAATAATCATATCATCATAATTCAAAATAGTCATGGGCGTAACCAGGGTAACCGAATTTGAGGGAGGCAATTTTGTTTGGCAATAAGTCGCTTGGTAATCTACTCAAATTGTCTTCATTAATAAGGAATATTTTAGTAATATTTTACCGGAATTTGTTCTAGAAATTAAAAAAAAAATCATATCATAGGCGACGCCAGACACAGAAAAATGGAGTAGCCGCCTTATCTGATTATCTTGGATTAGTCTCTGCCCGGGACATCTTGTGCATCAGTCAGTGCATAGCACATTGGTAAACCTTCATGCGCTTTGAAATATCGGGGATAGCCAGGCTTGCCTACTATGAACCCATTACTTGAACATACCTAGCATTGATGCTTCTCGCTGCAAAATTGGCTTTAATTTGCCCATGACGAAAATTATATTATTTCAACATAGGAATTCAGAAGGAATCAACAATGGTGTAATGTTGTGGCTGAGGCATGCTTTATTACCATGCTGAAAACCATTACACCCCCTTGCTGCATTACCCTGGAACCACTTGTCATTTATGTGCATAATTAGTACGCAAAATGTGCAGTATATGTGTGTTCTGCATCAATGGTATTGGAAACAAACTAGTAGTATTTATGAACATAACTGTAAATATCTTACTGACTTAAAAAAAAACTCATCAGACTGTACAAAATTGGCCTGTCGCCCTTACGAATCTCTGCCTGGAACCTCCTCTGATCAACCAATATATTTTTGTTTTGGCATGATACGTTCGATACAACATTAGGAAAAGTCACGATGTATACGATAGCGAGTTCACATAAAGTTCACGAGCTTTATCAAAACGCGATAAGAAGTGGCAAACAGAAAACGTGGAAGGGGCTTCAGAAGTTACCTTACATAATCGGGCCAAGAATCCGATGACTTTGATATAAAATACCGATTTGTTTTTGCCGTTCACATGGGGCACAAATCTTGCAATTCCGTTAAACACCATTGATTTTGGTTGGATGATTTTTATATACTATCAATTTTGAGTTTCAGCATTGCAGCCAGCTTGCTAAGGAAGAAGCTGAACCTCACACCACAGCTAAATCTTCTTCTCTTCGGCGTCCTCACCAACTGGTTGAACGCCACAAAAGTTCCGTCTGCCACGACACAGCACCGTCTGCTGGCAGCTGAGCGTTTTCCGGCCCGAAAACGGCGTTTTTGGCACGCCGGGCGGATATCCGGCGCATAAGTGCTACCGTCGGCCGCATCCGCCGCCGACGCCGACACCTATCACGGTCGGAACACGAACCTGACCGACGTCCGACCTGCGACAGTAAGTAATCTGTGGGGCCGCCGCCGCCGCCGACACCTCTCACGGTCGGAACACGAGCCGGACCGACGTCCGACCTGCGACAGTAAGTAATCTGTGGGGCCGCCGCCGCCGCCAAAACCTCTCACGGTCGGAACACGAGCCGGACCGACATCCGACCTGCGACAGTAAGTAATCTGTGGGGCCGCCGCTGCCGAAACCTCTCACGGTCGGAATACGAGCCGGACCGACGTCCGACCTGCGACAGTAAGTAGTCTGTGGGGCCACCGCCGCCTTGCGGTCGTCTAGCGGTCCTACACACATCGCAGGACGAGAGTCCCACCGAACTGATGTGCCCCAACTGCCGTGAGTATTCTGAAGGTGACCTGTCGCATCCCTACACACATCGCAGGACGAGAGTCCCACCGAACTGGTGTGCCCCAGCTGCCGTGAGTATTCTGAAGGTGATCTGTCGCATCCCTACACACATCGCAGGACGAGAGTCTCACCGAACTGCGTAGTATTCTGAAGGTGACCTGTCGCATCCCTACACACATCGCAGGACGAGAGTCCCCCTCTATCTGGAGGACGGGAGACGGGTGTGCCCCAGCTGCCTGCGGATTCTGAAGGTGATCTGCAGAGTTATTTGGGATAGGTGTTGGTGCAGTGCCTGGAAAGTAGAGTGCAGAGAAGGTTCGTTGCTTGTTGCACGTCTACGTGCAGGGGAGGGTGGGCGTGGTTCAGGCGGCGAGGCGTCCAATGCTAAGCCAGTGGCCCAACTATGGCCATTCTGCGTAGCGATGAAACCACGAAAAGTCTGAAGGGCTCAAGATATTGGCACAGCGCGAGGAAAACTGCTTCAACTCCAATACCTCGCTAAATACTAGGATTACGGCAAAGGTAAGTGCAGATTTGACTTGCGATTGAAATGCTGACCGCATACACCACAAGTATATTTCGGGTGTCAATATCGAAATAACTAATGCCGATGGAAAGTGCCGCATTATTGTCGGAGTACAGCACCCGACACAGTCAATTGCAAGCTATTGCAATTGACCCGCATTAACCCTTAGAAATCTGGAAGAGGTTAATATGTGCTCGAACCCTACCGGTGTTCGATCACGTTGAACAATTGTATATACAAACAAACGATCCACAAACAAACAAACAAACAAACAAGACAACAAACAAGACAAGACAACAAACAAACAAAAAAACGATCCACAAACAATGCAGCATCGCCTGGTCCACTCACAGATAGTACATCATGCTAATCTTAGCTAAGTCATCACGACAACAACTCACGCCTACCCATAGCTGTTTAAATGTGACATACAGGGAACGATAAGGATAAATCATTGATGTTGATATGATGTGATGTGATGATAAATCAGGGATAAACATAGCTTGCTCTTCAAATTTCCACTATGAACGTAGTGCTGCTGCATGCTGCTGATTTGTTACTCATTTTGGTTATCAACATGCCCGTTCCAGTTATCTATTACCGAGTGCACCACAAGGGGTAGCCCTTGTGTTGTACTCGAGCACTCCGAGCTTGACACTTCCTGGTTATGAAATGCCCATTTCGGTGATGCTGACAAATACCCGCTTTGGTTCTCAAAAACACGCTTTGGTTGCTTACATCCGCCGAGGCTACCATACCCATGAGGGATTTTAAATACCGGTTTTGTTTATAAAATACCCGTTGTAGTTACGAAATACCAGTTTTGGCTATTGCATAGGATCTTACCCAACAGTATTCAGCCTCCACCAGGAACTCACAGAAACCCTCAGCATTTGAAGGAAGGATATCTTTCCTGAGACGGAATGGGGAATGATGTCCGATCTTTTCACCAGAACAAACTATTTGGGATCTTAATCTGTTCTAAGATGAATCGAAGTTTACTATCAAAGTCAAAGTCAAAGTCAAAATCAAAATCAAAGTTTGCTAAGATTAATCAAAGTTACTGTTTTTCGAAATATTGAGATTGGGTAAAGAGGCACATTGTTCTCATACGTTGGCTTGCTACCTGATGATGTGAGCACTAGCTTCTTAATCCCAGTCAGCATCCGGACCCAAACAAAGTCAACGCAGCGGTCGGTGGGCCAACCTTATGAAATAGTGTTGGCTGAGCCTACTTATGTACACTTCTTAAGTCAGATGCATTTGTCCTAAATCAGTATAACCGTGTTGAACTGATCAAAATACACCACAGTACTCCGTTCGCTCCTAAACCGAAGGATGTGCTCAATGCAGCTGACATCTCAGATGCAGATTAGCTTTTTGATTATCCGCTCATTGGGTGGGAAGGGCGCACTTGCCTTGTGCAAAACCATAATTGTCTTCCCGAACCATAACTATAGCTCGTGAAACAAACCAGACAACGATTCACATTTTACGGATGCAATTTCAGCATAGTTCGCTTCTGAAGCGGATCGAAGCGAGTGTTCAATGTCTCCGACATCACTGACTGCGGATATTTCGAGAAAATTTAATTTATTCTCCTTCTCGAAAAACTTAGCTTTCCAAACAACCACTTGCATTGGTAGTGAAAGGTCGCTTCCGTATATATTTCATGACAATGCGCATAATACAACTAATGCAAATGTGAAAATAAAACATGGAGATCGGTTCGGTAGTTAAAAACCTTCGCGAGAATCCACGGGAAACAGTTCGTATGCGTTCATATCCGGTAAAAAAGCACAATCAATCAATGATCAATCAGTATCACAAACACGGTGTTTCCAGATTCAAGCTGATCGCAATGACCAGCAACTTGCACAGGGGAGCGTAGCAGGGTGCACACGAGTGCCTACAACTTACACAGTTGAGTGGAGTAGGGTGTAGCAGACACGCGAGTGCCTACAACTTACACAGGTGAGCGGAGTAGTGTGTAGCAGACACACGAGTGCCTACAACTTACACAGGTGAGCGGAGTAGGGTGCAGCAGGCTTCGCCACCAACCGGAACACAGGTGAGCGGAGTGGGGCGAAGCAGGCCGGAGAGACAAACTTCTCTCCAACCGGAACCGGGGAGACAAACTTCCTCCGGAAAACGTCGGTCAACGCGCAAAGATGTACATGCTCTGACTACCTGGCAAAAACTGGAGATGGCCAGCAGCGTCCTCGGTTGATGAGGTAAATGTTGGATGCCAAGCTGGAATCATGTGCGCTGGGCAAAAAGCTGACTCCGCCGTATGTGCCGACACAAAATGAGCGTGTGTGCGGTGAGAGCGGTGAGATCATGCCGCGCCGGCGTCTGCCGCTGCTTCACCTTACCTTTCTGTTGCGCTTGTTCACGTCTGCCAGCTGACTTGCCTGGTGCTGTCTGTCCTTGAGGACCATGCGCGACGCGGCCATGCGGCCCGCCATGGCGGCCGGTAGCGCTGGTCGGGTGCGTGTGGTCTCAGCAGGGGCGGGCCGCCGGCACAGTCGCGCTGGTGGGGGTGTGGTCTCAGCAGGGGGGGGGGGCGGAGCGCCGCCGGCACAGTCGCGCTTGTGGGGTGAGTGCAGGGGCGGGCCGCCGGCACTGTCGCGCTGGTGGGGTGTGTGGTCTCAGCAGGAGCGGGCCGCCGGCGGCCTATTGTCAGCAGCCGTCACTGACCGCGCGCGCACGTGTGCCGCTCGCACGCCGACACGCCGACTCACCGCCAACAGGGATGTCGGATTGTGGGCAGAGGCTCTCCATGGATTGACATACTGTGACAGACTGTGTCACAGTATATCGGATTGACAGACTGTGCGGATTGCACTAGGTTTATTCCGATTTGCCCACCAAAGAGGCCGCTGCATTTCCACCGTTGGACATGTGCTGAAGTATGCAGTAGAGGTGACATACGCAAGGGCCGAACGCCCGATCAGAAAACTCGGTCAGGACCGGCAGGTGTTTTGACCGTTCTTTGGGATATATACCGGCCTTTCAGCTTGACTGTCATTCTGTGTTAAAACAATTAAAAAATAATCAGCATTAAAACCATATAATGATGAGCAGTATGCAGCTTGCGGGACCCATGTCTACATTCCAGCCAGCAATTTCATCAGATGCGTTGAACAATTTGATGATACATCTGTCAATTTTCCAAGATTTCTTGCATACTAATGACCGAAAACAGCAGATCATCAATGCTATTGGCTGATATCTCAAGCATATTTATGATATTCCACTTAAAAACAAATTTGTAACTGCGATGAATCCAATAAATGTCAATTCGTTTCGCCAGATATCGAACAATATATTATTGCTTCAACCAGGTTAAGCTGATGGATGCATGGCTCAAGACTAGCATTACAGCACGTTGTTTTATGATGGTACACCAAAATCATTTGCTGTGCATGGTCGTGCAAGCAACCTACATAATTTTCTTAAAATTTGTTGAATAGCAATGCAAGTACAAAACAAGCATTCTTTCAGAAAATAAGTGTTTGTATCTTGACAGGCTTCAGTAGTTAACAGCAAAAACAACAAAGAGCAACTCTTAAAATGTACAGCTTAATGCTCCACATCCTAATCTAAAGGAAACATAAAAGTCACAATCATGGCCACGGTGTGATTCATTCATCTTTGACTAATCGATAACACACTGCACACCATATGCACACCACATTCACTATTTGTGTTGCTGCACTTCTGCTTTCACAATTCAAATCTCAATATTCCTCGTTCTTCAGACTTCACATTACATCCTCTATAACCAATATGCCATGGTCAGATTCTTGCCCTAACAACCGGCGGCTTGGCAATTTTCGTCTTCATGCTACACTCCTTGATATTAACATAAATTGGTGTTTGACGTTGTAAGCTACCGAGCATACTCAAGTAACGAGCAATTTCATTCATGCCAGAAGAGCAAAAAAAAACAAATAAAAAAAACACTGTAACCGCACCATGCATCGAAGAAGTTAATGACAAACAAACTACCATCACCATAATTAGTTCCTTTAATTAGTTCTATCACCATTCAAGGTTCGCTTATAGGCATGAACGCCTGGAAAAAAACAGATACAGGTCTCCGATCGTTTTGTTTTTCTTATTTCTTTTTGTTCTCCAATGCAGTGTGGCATGCACAGAGTAGACAAATGCGAATCAATGTTTGACCTAACATGTTAACTATTAGCCTGAGCGAGGTAGCGTGATTTAATATAATCGTATTTGTCTAATGTACTGAACATAAATGCACTTAAAACATCACACTGAAAACACCCATCAACATATGTTTCAATAATCGAAGATGTTTCATGTTCGGGTCGGTATTGTTTCACAGACCATTTCATGGCTGTTGGACATTATGACGCTTTGTAAACTCAAATCGTTCGCAAAGGATGGTTAGGCCAATGATACAGGAGGGAGACAAAGTGTGGTGATGGTCAGCTGTCGATGGGATAAAATTGTTTCAAGGGAGGGGCAAGCATCCCGTAAGTCCCAACTTTCGCTGCCAATCCGGTTGAATGTTCCAGCTCTTTTGCTCAAACTTCCGTTACATTTTCAGCAGAACGCTCATCATGCTCATCCATCAATAAAATAATCACAGAACATAACATCAGCACGGAATAGGACAGGCCCGCACAGCGTTCTGGCTTGGCGCTGCCAGAAGCCACGCCAGGTCATCTATCAACTATGCAAATATACATAGCGAACCAGCGGGGATTTTCCAGTGCGACGGATCAATTCGCGCACATCAGGGCGCCCTTCGACACCGGCATCCGTCGCATTCACCGTTGTCATCACCGTCATCATCACCGACGTCATCACAGGCGTCATCACCGACGTCATCACCGTCGTCATCCATCGTCAGCACCGACATCACCACCGTCGTCATCACCAATGTCATCACCGTAGTCATCACCGTCGTCATCATCGACGTCATCACCGTCATCATCACCGTCATTATCACCGTCATCATCACCGTCATCATCCTTCGTCCATCATCCATCATCCACCACCTTCGTCATCACCGACGTCATCACCGTCATCATCACCGTCGTCATCATCGACGTCATCACCGTCGTCATCACCGTCGTCATCGCCGACGCCATGCGGCCCGATGGTGGCCGGAAATGTCCGCCACCTGGTGATGATCTACAGCGGCCGCAAAGCCGCACGATAATGGCGAGATGGGCGGTGCCGGCGGGCCAGCTGCGGCCCGGCCGACGGTGGGCGCAGCGCGCAGGACGGCCGGGCGATGTGGCCAGCACGGCTGCGGTCCGGACTGGCTATTGTCGCCACGTTGAGACCGATGGGTCGGGTCGGGCCACCGACGTCCGCCGGCGCCATCCGTCTGATGGATTGGTGAGCGGTGCGGTGCGGTGCTCGCGGCCGTCAGCTACCTGAGCTCTAGCTGAGGTCAGCTCTGGTGGAGACGGCGGCGTCGTAGTTGTGCTGGCGTGACGTGGGCGTCTTGACATTCGTTCAGCTGTACTTGGATGTGTCCTCGTGGAAATACGGCTTTCCACTGTGTTTGACGCATTGATAACTACTGGCCAGGTGCACAACCAGAAAGTTTTCGAGGTGGGAGATCAACAGGTGTTAGGATTTTAACATTAAATTTGTATGGAAACAATCACACGAGCATACAATGTTCAGACATCTAGGCAACTTGACAAGGCATGGGGGGGAGGGCAGTGCCCCTCCCTTCCTGGCAGCGTTGCTGGCTGCTACCAGGGACATCAATATTTTATTTCCATGCCATATGACGCTCTGAACAGTGATACATGGTGACAAAATCGAGACAAAAATGGCTTCTAACATCTCGGCTTTCCGATGAGAAAAACAATGGGACAAGCTGCGCGATAACCTCCCAAAATCTGACTTATCGTCTGTGGCACTGCATCCAAGAAAACATTAGCTTCACGGCTGGGCTGATATGGCCGTCATATTCAGACGACATTCTGCGTTTCAGACTTAGAACGGGATCCATATGGATCATCGCAGCGCGGACGGACTTCTGCGCGCGGCCGTCCGGCCTTGAGCCGGAGACAGACGGGGCCCACTGGATTGGCCTACATACCTCCCGTCTGGCATGGAGCCGGAGACAGACCGGGCCCACTGGCTCGTTCTGCAGGCCTCTCGCAAACGTTGCACTCAAGTCCCGATCGCTGAGCATCAGGATTGGGAGAGTGGAAGGAGGAACGGAGGAGGAGTGCAGCCCACTGGCCCAAATCGGCCCCGCCGGGTCGATTGCAGGCCGGCTGGTGTTCTGCCGTACCGGCCCTCCGTCATTCCTGAACTGTCCACCGCCACTTCTTGACTGTCCATGGCCGCTCCTCGACTGTCCACCGCCGCTCCTCGACTGCCCACCGCCGCTTCTCGGCTGTCCATGGCCTCTTCTCGACTGTCCACCACAGCTACTCTACTGTCCATCACCGCTCTGCCGCACCGGCTCTCAGTCATTCTTGAACTGTCCACCGCCACTGCTGGACTGTCCACCGCTGCTCCTTAACTGTCCACCTCCGCTCCTCGACTGTCCACCGCCGCTCCTCGACTGTCCACCGCCGCTTCTCGGCTGTCCATGGCCACTCCTCGACTGTCCACCACAGCTACTCTACTGTCCATCACCGCTCTGCCGCACCGGCTTTCAGTCAATCCTGAACTGTCCACCGCCACTCCTCGACTGTCCACCGTCGCTCCTCGACTGTACACCGCCGCTCCTCGACTGTCCACCGCCACTCCTCGACTGTCTACCACCGCTCATCGACTGTCCACCGCCGCTCCTCGACTGTCTACCGCCGCTCATCGACTGTCCACCGCCGCTCCTCGACTGTCCATCGCTACTCCTCTACTGTTCACCGCCGCTCCTTGACTCGACGCTGGCGATTTGCAACACTATGTAGCAGGTGCACGGGTTTAGGCGTGTCTTTAGGTCCTGGTGACATTTCAGACTGTAAGCATGTACCGCCTTGTGAACGCTCCTGACAACAGCTCAACCAACGGCAACAGTACCACACAAATCCAACGGCAACAGTACCACACAAATCCAACGGCAACACCAACGGCTGTCCGTGACTGTTGCGAGCATCCAATATTTGGATCCTACGAATTCATCATTCCAGGGCAGCATGTGGCTAGAAACCAGTGGGATATTCTTATTTGCCATGATCTATGAGGTCACCGGTAACCAATACGTCGTCAAGGTTATTAATTTGTGATCATTTACCATTATTTACGCTGAAAAAACTTCCCGATATATCTACTACCGTTCGAATGTATGGAATCTGTACATATGTTGCGGAGACACGAGGTGGCGGGCCAGTAGCATAACAGTGACTCTCATCACATATTACATCGTGGTGACTGTCGGTTCCGGTTGACTTTGGATAATGTTCTCGATACAGGCATCTAAATTACAAAACCCAGAAATTCCCAAGCTTAATGTTTCCATTTCAGCTCTAGAGCTCAATAGCAAAATTTACCCAGCGCTCCTCCCCGCCAAACCCTTGCACGCACCCTGCCACACGGAATACTGGCGCTACTCCCGACCACACATGGGCACGCACCCTGCCACACGGAATACTGGCGCTACTCCCGACCACACATCGGCAGGCACCCTGCCACACGGAATACTGGCGCTACCCCCACACGCACCCTGCCACACGGAATACTGGCGCTACTCCCGACCACACATCGGCAGGCACCCGCCACACGGAATACTGGCCCCCCGACCACACATCGGCAGGCACCCTGCCACACGGAATACTGGCGCTACTCCCGACCACACATCGGCACGCACCCTGCCACACGGAATACTGGCGCTACTCCCGACCACACATCGGCACGCACCCTGCCACACGGAATACTGGCGCTACTCCCGACCACACATCGGCACGCACCCTGCCACACGGAATACTGGCGCTACTCCCGACCACACATCGACACGCACCCTACCACACGGAATACTGCATGGTGTAGACAAAACTTGAATTATCTTCCTGGGGCTATGGCAGTGCTACAGTGGTCTGATGCAGTGGTGGTGTGCTACAGTGGCCTGGTACAGTGGCTTGGTGCAGTAGTCTGTGCACAGTCGTCTGGTACGGTGATCTAGTACACTAGTCTGCTACAGTGGTCTGCTACAGTGGTGTGACGCAGTGGTGGTGTGCTACAATGGTCTGGTACACCTAGTCTGCTACAGTGGTCTGCTACAGTGGTGTGACGCAGTGGTGGTGTGCTACAATGGTCTGGTACACTAGTCTGCTACAGTGGTCTGCTACAGTGGTGTGACGCAGTGGTGGTGTGCTACAATGGTCTGGTACAGCGTTCTGGTACAGTGGTCTGGTGCAGTGATCTGGTGCAGTGGTCTGGTCCAGTAGTCTGCTTCAGTGGTCTGGCACAATGGCCTGGTGCATTGGTCTGGTACAGTGGTCTGGTTCAGTGGCTGCTACAGTAGTCTGGTACAGTGGTCTGTTGCAGTGACCTGGTGTAGTGGTCTGTTGCAATGGCCTGGTACAGTGGTCTGCTATAGTGGTGTGTTACTAGTGTTCTGCAGTGATCTGCTAAAGTGGTCTGCTACAGTGGTCTGCTACAGTGGTCTGCTACAGTGGTCTGCTACAGTGGTCTGCTACAGTGGTCTGCTACAGTGGTGTGGTAGCTGAACTGCTGTAGTTCGTCGTGATGCAAGGCCGTTTCCTGTGTTGAAAATGGCTCACCATGGCGTGAGATGGGACGATATATTGCTCCTCTATCTAGAAATTTGCTCGGGTGAGCTGCAAAAAGTTGCATCATTCTGAATTCCAGAGTGTAGTCACATACCCGATAACAGCATCGATCGAGCACGAATCAGTCTGAGGAAATGACGTCAACCCGTGATAATATAGAGCCCTCGAAATGGCACATATAGTCGCAAGCCAATTTGTTCTTCAAAACTATTATGCCAATAGGAACGAAATTGTTACGCACAACTGAATTTGGAGGTGGTAGGATAGTGGTGTTGCGACAATAACAGCATCAGTGACAAGGATGTGCATGTGCCATAACATTGGTGACCTGGGCCAGATGATTAGACCCCAACCGATAGTCAGGTTCACTATGTAATTTCGCCAGATTTGTGTGGAGAGTATCAAAACTATACATTTTTGGAAACTTTATTGTATATGCATTCAGAAAAACAATGTTTCCATTTGCCCTCATACCTATATGGCCGCCATCTTGGATTTTACAAAATGGCTGCCGTAAAAAAGTTTTCGTCAATATCTCAGCTTCTAAAGTTGCCATTGTTGTTGTTGTTGCCGTTGTTGTTGCTGTTGTTGCCGTAGCCGTTGCCGTCGTCGTCGTTGTTGTTGCTGTTGCTGTTTATTGTATTGTTTTATATTAATAACAACCAGCTACAAGGGATTCAAACTGTTCAGCAGGGTGTGCAGATATATCCTGAACCAACATAATGAGTATATTTTACATAATAATAATAATGCTATACACATTTTTATATATGGGGTGTGTAAATACCCCAGGTGACTAACAATGTTTGGAAAGGTTAGGTCACTAACCTGCTCCTCATGACAGAAATGGGTTTAATCTTTTAGGCAACCAAGGAGTCTTTACATATCGTCACCATCATCGTCAAAGATGATGATGGTCAATGATTATCAGTTTCATACTTGTTCTGTGTGTCCTCATCATTCTGACACTCACTGCCGCACTGGCAAAGACCGGTGCAAGATAAGTTATTTGTTCTACAAGAACATCTGGCAGAAGAACAGTCTGTTTTGCATTGACAGCTATCCATCTCAATGATGGCCTTTGGAGCTGGAAGGGCATCTGTCATGGTTGGTTTCAGCTGGCCATCGGACTCATTGTGGTAGCCATTCTGCAGGGGATCCAACTGAGGATCCTGCAGAGCAATGCTGGCCTGTCCCCACACTCTGGCTTGGATATGGACTCTCAGGACATGTTGTCTCAGAGCTCCAAGGGTAGGAGGTAGCTTGTCACTTTCTGCCATATGCTTGCAGAAGAGATGCCATCGCAGTTCGGAGATGGTCTTGATGTAGATGCCTTTGGGGGAGTAGGCTGCACAGACGAAACTAGCCAGAGTGGCCAACATAGTTTCGGTCACTTCTGCCTCTGTTGAAAGCATCTGCAGATAACTGATTACATCTCTATCTACCTTCATGTAGACGTGCAGCCAGGTTGCTTTGCCTATACGAGAGAACCTTCCAGTGTTGTCAGCGCCAGTGAACGCATGGAAGGCTGGCAAAGCCTTTGCTCTTTCTGCCCCTATGGCTCTATCCCCATAACCCCAGAGGCCATGGAAATGGACGTGTTCTTCAGCATGAGGTCATAGTTTGCTATGACTAACACTAGGCCATCTGTGTCTGTGGAGAAGAAAACCATCTGTGCATCCGGTGGGTTTTGCTGTGATGCCAGGACAGCCTGGTAGATCAACAGTGTGTCTGCTTCTTCATGATTGTTGTCTTGGAAAAGCAAGTCTTCGTTGCTCCTGGTATGCCCTGAAGAAGAGGTGATGACCAGTTTGTGTGATGTACTGTTGTACTCTAGAGTCCTTGCAACAAGATAGTTGGTCAGGTCAGCCTTCGTCTTGTTATGTGAAAGGAACCTGCTCATTGGGATGTGTTTTATGCTTGTGTCATCTCTGACCTGATACTGGATTGGTGCTCTTCCTTGCCTTATTTTATCCCTGGTAGCACTCTTCAGAGAATCATCCCTGTATGTGTCAAACACAAGGATGATTTCATCATAATCTCGTGTGAGGGACATCAGCCTGTCGTTGAAGCATTCACTGAGATCTTTGACTGTCACTATGGTTGCTGGTTTCTTGGCCATCTTCTGCAGAAGAACCATTCCATCTACCAGGGCTATCTTGCGACTTGGAGCATCTGGTGTGGTGTCATCCCATCATCTGGCTGCTGATCTTCCTGTGGAGTTTCTGCTGTTGGCAACTTGTTGAGGATGTGGATCAACTTCGATTTGTCCAGGCATGGCAGGATTGTACCATCTGGACCAAAAAGGGCTCTTGGTGTCAGAGTGAATTCGTGGTTCCCAATGGCCTCTTTCTGGTTGATGTCTCTGCTGGACATGGCCAGGACCATCAGTCTGCCATACAAGTCCTTGGTCTCCTTTAGATCAACAGTCTTGTCTCGGTGTTTTACTGTGGTTTTCTTGTTTGCAGACATGAACATCATGTTGTTCTCCTTCTTTACTGGTGCCCATAGGCTGACATCTCCATTGATTCGCTCTGACACGTAGTCTTCATACAGCTTTTGACCAGTCACAACTGCATTCAAGATCGTTGGTACATACTCATCAGGGATGTAGGCATGAGTGATCACATTGTGCAGCTTGTCACCTTCAGCAGCAAATGGGTTTCCATGTTTCAGTATGGCTGCCTTGATCTTGTCGATAACATCATGCTCCTTCTTGACAGCACTTGGCCCAAGGTCATGATGCTCTCTGGTTTTGTAAGGTTCCAAGTCAAACTGACTCTTGAACTCTTTTGCAACACGGGAGAGTTCTGGTGTGACCATGAAGAACCTCTGTCTGGCATTGGCATTGTTCGAGATGCCGACGAGTCCAGAATGAATTTTCATCAGCTTGTTCAGATGCTCGCATGCATGGTCCGCCCCGATGGATACAAAGGGAATGCCATTCTTCGTGACTGCAATGTTTCCTGCTTGCAGCTCTTCCCAGGTTTCAGGGTGATTGGTCCTCAGATCATGCATGTCTGTGATGTATCTGGGCCAGAGTCGCTTGCATTTGATCCGGTCAAAGGCGAAGAAGAGCTTGCTCAGCTGCTCTCCGGCTTGGAGATGAAGCTCCAGGTCAGCATTCCGGGTTGCAGCGACAAAGAACAGGATTGCTTCCACTCGATGTAGGTAGTTTATCATTGCTTTGAACATTGCATTCTTGGATCTCTGTTTCTCCCATTCTTGGAGAACTGTGATGACATCAGCAGTGGTCAAGGCCTCAAGTAGGGTGGTGTTTGCTTGTTTCACAGACTCAGCTTTTGTGTGCTTGCTCCCCTCAGAACAGGCAGCTTCAACTCCTTCTGTTGCCTTCAGACAGACCTCTTCCAGTTGTGGGTTGTCCTTGAAGAACTCCTCCAGTGCCATTTCATAGAGAGCTACATATGCATAGGTGTGGGCACGAAGAGCACGCTTGTAATGGGTACATTTCAGGATTTGCCTTGTTGTTGCAGACCCATAGACATCAGCTTCTATCCAGGCATCATCAATACCGGAGTTCTCCATGAAAAAAACACCACTATAATGCAACCACCACCAACTTACATGTAGGGTACAGTAAACTGTTAAGCATACATAATATTGGCCTTCTACAATAATCAGACCACTAGATAAACATGTCCTTGTGGTTGGCGCTTAGTATGGCCTAATGACCAATTTGTCTTATGAAATTAGTAAGTATTTGCAAGAACTGCTGTAACAAATGTCTCAAAACATCTGCAACTAGGAGCATTGGATTCCTTGACCCTGAAAATGGTAGTTTAGCTGTCAAAATGAAATCTTATTAGGTTATTTAGAAGCCGCGATATTGACGAAAACATTTTTCACGGCAGCCATTTTGTCAAATCCAAGATGGCGGCCATATAGGGCTTGGGGAAAATGGAAACATTGTTTTTCTGATTGCTTATACTATAAGGTTTCCAAAAATGTATAGTTTCATTCTCTCCACAAAAATCCAACGAATGTTAAAATCCAAACGTAGTGAACCTGACTACGAAGTCAATTGAATAAACTAAAGAAAGCCGCAACAGCTTTCACAGTTCTGGGGTGCAAATTGTCTTCATCCTGCGGACCAATATCTCACACAAACCTGGCATCCTTTAGAACTTCCGCCCAAGTTCGGTCCGAATAAGACGTAAAATTACGGCCACACCTATGTTCAAATTTGCCCTATCAGTGCCGTGCGAACTATCGGACCTCCGGCCATCCGTCATTCTTGAATTGTCTACCACCGCTCCTAGGTTGTCCACCACCAATTCTCGACCGTCCACGACCGCTCCTCGACTGTCCACCGCCGTTACTCGACTGTCCACCGCTGCTCCTCGACTGTCCACCGCTGCTCCTCGACTGTCCACCGCCGCTCCTCGACTGTCCACCGCCGCTCCTCGACTGCCCACGACCGCTCCTCGACTGTCCACCGCCGTTCTTCGACTGTTCACCGCCGCTCCTCGACTATCCACCGCCGCTCCACGACTGTCCACGACCGCTCCTCGACTGTCCACGACCGCTCCTCGGCTATCCACCGCCGCCCTCGACTGTCCACCGCCGCTCCTCGACTGTCCACCACCACTCTGCCGCACCAGCTCTCTGTCATTCCTGAACTATTCACCGCCGCTCAAGTATCACCAATGCTGCTGAATAGCTGTTGCCGTTCAAGCGTCACCATTGCTTCTTAATAGCTGCCACCTCTCCCGAGCTGTCCATCGCCGCTCCTGAACTGCCGACATTGCCCTTGAACTGCTGGTTCCGCTCCTGACCTGCAGCAAATGCCTCTGAACAGCTGTTGACGCTCCTGAACTGCCACCCACTGGGCGCGGCTCGATGAGAGACCTTTAACGTGGTCGTTAGATCCCGTGGTTGTGTCCGGTCGCCACGGAAATTCCCACGCTATTACGAGAGAGTGATGGCGCTCATAAACACGTAGATCCCTGACGCATGGGCTCCAATGCTGGACCCCGCTTGAGAGGCTGTCTGCATACAGATTCAGCGTCGGACATAATTTCATCATTTGAATTCCTGACACTGAAGCAAAGCAAAACGTCATGACGAATTGCAAAAAAATATGTTGGAATACGTCATATAGAATCGTACAAAGCAATCACCCAGATATAACAAGCTATATATATGTATATATATATATATATATATATATATATATATATATATATATATATATATATACATACACACATATATATATATATATATATATATATATATATATATATATATATATATATATATATAATAATGATGTTATAGTCTAGGTAAGTATTGACCTGCTTAACATTGCACCCTGCTACAGACCATGGAGAGTTTTAATAAGGTTTTCTGGGACCATGTCTTAAAGGTATCGGTGCAGCTTTTGTTCATCATTATTATCAATATTGAGGCAGTTCCTTAGCTCTCTAAATCGGCCATCGATGGCCGGGTAATTGTGCGCCTTCCAAACGGAGGAGCTCACCAATCCATTCGCTTAGTTATGATTTTCGTTGTTCTAGCCATCTCATCTGCACGCATGCCATAGTTTGCAGCCTAGGCCTTGTGTGAGGTCTGCTCCATTAGATGCTAATACTGAGTTCAACGAATTAGCATTTTGAGAATTAACGACTTAGCGAATCATGATTTATCAGGTCACCGGTGACTAATACGTCAGCAAGATCATCACTTTGCGATAATTTACCATTATTTACGCGGAATAAGCTTCCTGATATGCCTACTACCCTTTGAACGAATGAAGTCGATACATACGTTGCGCAGATATCAGGCGGCACGATAACGGAATACTGCACGATGTAGACCAAACTTGAGTTACCTTTCTGGGGCTATGGCAGTGTTACTGAGGTTCGGTAGAGTGGTCTGATACAGTGGTGGTGTGCTACATTGGTCTGGTTCAGTGGTCTAGCACAGTAGTCTGCTACAGTGGTTTTATACAATTGTGGTGTGCTACAGTGGTCTGTTGCAGTGACCTGGTGTAGCGATATGTTGCAGTGACCTGGCACAGAGGTCTGCTACCGTGGTGTGCTACTATTGTGCTACAGTGGCCTGCTAAAATGGTCTGCTACAGCGGTCTGCTACAGTGGTCTGCTACAGTGGTGTGGTAGCTGAACTGCTGTGGTTCGTCGTGATGTAAGGCCATTTCCGGTGTTAATGATATAAATATATATTATAAATGATACACCCTGGCATGAGATTGCACGACATCTAGAAATTCGCTCGGATGGGCTGCACAGAGTTTCATCATTCTGAACTCCAGGGTGCAGTCACATACCCAATAACAGCATCGACCCAGCACGGATCAGTCTGGGTAAAAGGACGTCGGCACATGATATTGTAGAGCCCTTCAAATGGCAGGCATAATGGATCGCGAATTATCCTTTAAAATTATGAAGGCAATATCAACGAAATTTCGAGGTGGCGGGATAGTGATATTACGGCAATAGGGGTATCAGTAACAATGATTCGCTTATGTCATAACATTGGCAACCTGGACCAGATGCAAAGACCTCAGCCAAAGTCAATGGAATGAAATAAGAAGACCGCAACAACTTTCACAGTTCTGGTATGCAATTTTGTCTATATCCTGCAGACCAATATCACACAAACCGTTCTTTGAAACTTCAGACCAGGTCCAGTCAGAAAGAGACATGAACTCGCGGTCACATCTGAGCTCAAATTTGACCTACCGGTGCCGTGCGAACTATCCGACGCATGCTTCTGGGGTACCAGTATCGCATGCACATGATGCTAGAGTTGTAAGGTCTGCAGCTACCCCCAATTCCCGGCAAAGCGCCAGCCCGCCCATCGGGTATTCGCCCGGCCTCCCGCTGCCTGCCATCTGGCCTGACTTGACGGCCTGGTACTACCCGCCACCAATGGTCTGGTCCGCCCAGAAGCCCTGGTACTGTACACCACCGACCGTCTGGCCCACCCTGACGGCCTGGTACTGCCCACCACCGACCGTCTGGCCCACCCTGACGGCATGGTACTGCCCACCACCGACCATCTGGTCCGACACCATGATACGCTTCACACTTTGACGGGTCGTCAGGTCAAATTCACTGAGTGGTTGTCAAATTGGAAACGCAAACATGCTACCTTCTGCATACCTCCTACCTGCCCATCTGCAGATATATGCCGGACGTTCATCAGGATAATCAACAGGGATAATCACTAGGATAATCAACATGTTGCAAACCACTATGATGTGCTCATATGCAAACACCTTCAAGTAATCATTATCATAATATCACATCATAATCATAAAATAGGTGCAGCACACACACTAAGGCACCCACAAGTGCATACGTACCCACACACAGATACACAAATAAGGAGGGAATAAATAAACATCCATATATAAATATATATATATAAATATATATATATATGTGTGTGTGTGTGTGTGTGTGTGTGTGTGTGTGTGTGTGTGTGTGTGTGTGTGTTTGTCTATGCATTCATGCATGTACGTGTGTATTCTTTTGTATGTTGTAGGGGCGTATGGGTGTTTTACACTAAGTACTGGGGTTTCCATGAACGACAGTATGCAGCGTAATGATACCGGATTTATCACCATTATGACACTTAGCTTGACGTATCAGTGATTATGCGTGATGTCGTGCGCCATTAGACATTGAACGTGGAGGCCATTATCGCATCAGGCAGCTGGCGGCCTGTGGTGGTGCTGTGGGGCGCCGGGTAGCACCAGACGTTACCGGAAACTCGGGCTGAGTTGAAGTCTCGTCGCGAACCCAAACGGAACGTAAATCAGTTCCCCAGGACAGTGCTGCCACACCTTTGAAAATGTTCAAATATCCTGAGACATCGGCTCCGATATTGGATGTTGGAATCCAGGCCAAACTCTTGAGAACTTTGGGTAATGTCGGTCGAACAGCCTTTTGTTCTTTTTGAGAGAAGAACATGCTAATCTAGCTCCCCGTGAACATACATCTGTGTAGTTAGTGTTTTTGCATGTAGATGTGAAAGCAAATTTCTACCCTAGATACTACCCTAGGTAGATATTGATGATCGAACTGCTTCATTAATCGGACTCACTCTGAGTAAAACTAAATAATATTTCAGGCTGGACTTTTACCTTTATTGATAGGCCTTCTAGAGGGCAATGAGTTAAATGTGACAAAGCATGAAACCCAGCGAGAAAGTTAGTAACGTGAGAAAACCCGAATGTGGGTCGCTACCAGTGACAGGAAGAAACAGCAACACAGACAAGATGAGAGAAAATCGACAATAATACGCTCATCACACACAATACCTAACTTGGCTGAACTCAGTATTAGTGGTGGTTTCTGGTATTCTTTGGCAGAACACTATTTCATGATGTGCTCAAATATTGACGTGGCGACTCTTTCCCTCCCGGCGATTTCGATCCCTTCCAGGCGGCTGCACTAGCTGTTGAAAAACGGTAGTATCGCCGCGTGGTGAGGGAGGCGATCGAAATCAGGATAAACAATCCTTCGCTCAACCAGGGTGTCGGGAAGTTCAAATTAAACCCAATATGGGACAGTGTTCTGCCAAAGAAAACCAGAAACCACCACTAACGCTAAGTTAATCCCAGTTAGGTATTTGGGTGCGATTGTGTGTGGTGAGCGTATTATTGTCGGTTTTCTCTCATCCAGTCTGTGTTGCTCCTGCTCCATGTCATTGACAGCAGCCCAAGTTCAGGTTGTCTCACGTGACTGACTTGCTAGCTGGATTTTACGTTTTGTCCCATTTAGGTCACGAGAGGACCTGCCATTAAAGGATGAAGTGCTCGCTGAATTATTTTTCGCTTTGCCCAGAGTGAGTCCGATGAATTAACGACGTTGATCACTGTCTTTCTATGCTTACGCATAGTGATATTTGATATCATATGTTGAACGTATTGTGTTAATCTATAGCTACTGGTTCTACCTGATCCTACCAGGCTACGAGGGCCTTGGTTTCAACAACTTTGATGAGAATATGGCCACGACGAAATAACACAATAGTACAAATACAATAAGAAACGATATATAAAGGAAGCATTCACGTCAGTGGATCAGCAAAACAAAATCAGAATACATTGTTATCTGCCCTCAACCCAGTGGTATTGTCCAACAAACTCATTCACGCACATCGGCTTCATGATTTATAATGTTCTTTGAATCTGTGCTGCAGCGGCTTACGATATTGTGAGGAGTTGTAACCCGAGAACCGCAGCAGCGTACTCTAGAGGACGTGGACGTAGGAACCACGTGTGAGGGGCAGGGGCGCCCGAAGTTTGAATGAGCTTTACATTGACGCTACGGCAGTGCATTTTTCTTCGATTTTTCATCGGGGATGGTGGGGCACTTCGACAACAGGGCATTCACAATCCCGGAAAATAGCACTGGATGCATAAACAGGGAACCTTTTGCAGACTATTGCGTGCAAATACATATGCAAATTTGGCCCGGGAAAGATTTATCCCAGCCAGGCCCGCAGCCATTCTGGGACACTGTGGGTATCCCTCGACCCCATCCCAGCCCCGATTATTTGAGCATTACGCCTATGGGTGTGCATTGGGTAAAATCGAGTCAGAAAGGGCTGGTGCCCCCTGACAATTTGGCCATGCTACCAGCCTGGAGACAGTCCGAAAACCTCGGCACATCGGCTACAGCGCGCCGTAGAAGCGTAGGATCCCAGATATACGTGATGTGGTGCGTGCTGCGTACATGGTCACGTGGGAATGCACCGCTTCAATGGGAGTTAGCAGCATTTAGCTGCGAACTTGGGATCTTCGGAAATGCAATGCCAAAGAGGGAAGAATTCTGGACAATTTTGGCCCACCTCCGTGATGACACTGTCCGACAACATGCATGTTCATAGAGTTCTTACTTCAGCTCAGCTGAGGATCACATATTCATGCCGCGGCGTGGCGTTTCTTCACACAATTTATTTCTGCTACAACTTGTAATCATCTAGGTTATCAAAGACACCTGTTTAATTACTTTGAATCCCACTGTACAAGAATGAATGTACAAATCGACAATATTTCTCAGATATAGATTATATCGTTTCATCACACGTTGAAGGTGAGATGTGATCGGTGAGATGTGGTAGGTGAAATGCGGTAGTTGAGGTTTGACAAGCAAGATGTAGGTGAGAGGCAAAAGTTGAGGTTTGACAGATAAGATGTGGTGGGTGAGATGTGGTAGGTGAGATGTGGTAGGTGAGATGTGGTAGGTGAGATGTGGTAGGTGAGATGTGGTAGATGAGATGTGGTAGGTGAGATGTGGTAGTTGAGGTTTGACAGGCAAGATGTGGTAGGTGAGAGATGAAAGCTAATGTATGATAGGCGAGCTGTGGTAAGTGAGATATGGTAGGTGAAATGTGTTGGTTGAGGTTTGACAGGCGAGATGTGGTAGGCCAGATATGGTAGGTGAGATGCGGTATTTAAGATTTAACAGGCAAAATGTGGTAGGCAAGATGTGGTAGGTGAAATGCGATAGTTAAGGTTTAACAGGCGAGATGTGGTACGTGAAAGGTGGCAGTTGGCGTTTGACACGCAAGATGTGGTAAGTGATATATGATAAGTGAAATGTGATAAAGTTGAGGTTTAGTAGGCGAGATGTGGTACGTGAGATGTGGTGGTTGAGGTCTGACAGATAAGATGCGGTAGTTTAGGTTTTACAGGCGAGATGTGGTAGGCGAGATGTGGTAGGTGAGATGCGGTAATTGAGGTTTAACAAGCGAAGTGTGGTAAGTACGATCGGTGGTTGTCGCAAGTGTTGGTCCCGTCGCGTTTTGTAATGCTTGGTTTGCGTAATTAAATAGTCGTCTGCGCTCAGGAGCAGATAGACAGAAGGAATAAACCCCGAAGAGCACCCGTGTGGCAGGTCAAAAGCCGATTCCCCGCATCGGCAACGCAATGTCTCCCACCGCTGTTCAGATTCGCAGCACACTCGTCATTCGAATGCCAAGCACATCGCAGTGGAGATAAGGGTTTCAAATGAATATATGCTAAGTTGATTGCTTGTAATTATAGAGATCAGAGGAAAGAGAGCCCTGGAAGATAAGGCCTGATTCAAACGGCAAACCGAGCTCGTCTTGGCGACGCAGCCAGCGGGAGGATTCACCGAGCGGCTCCATGCCAAGGTTGCTGCGAGCAGCTGGCATATTTAAATCAGCTCAACGATAGCAGGCATCCTCCACTTGACGACGTTGCGTAGTCGAGGAAAATTTTCCAGTAGTTGATGCAGTTGGATGATTACAGATACTCGTCTTATGCGTATTTGAGCGTTGTTGCACTTCATATCAACATATACTTAACACAGTGACCTTATATTATATATTCTTAACTCGATAACCTTCTTATCTTCTTAACAACAGCAGACAGAAGCTGTTTGTATGGAGGGTCCCTGGCTGACTATCAAGTCAAAGCAGTCTGACACCACTGGACCTGTGACGCTCTCGTGGCGCCCAACACGCAGGTCTGCATCGGGCGGCTCTGGCTCGAGTGGGAACGTGAAATGGCTTCGGGGAGAGTGGCAACCGTTCGCCCTTTGCGATACGACTGTGGCGAAATGCTCTCGTGTGGTAGGTCATTTCAACACGTACTCGTCGCCAGTCCGACCAAAGTTCTACAAAAGATGAAGCTTTACATGATTCGACGGCCATTTTCTGGAAGCACTTTTCCAAGTGAAAAGGCAGCAAGAGTATAATACCAGATTTTCCATCGCCAGCCGTGGCGGCGGTGAGTGGTCCGGAACATGGTCACGCCGTCGCACGTGCTCTGCTGCGAAACGGAGGCGCCCCAGTGTTGACCAAGCGGCCACTTCGCCGCAGCCGTTGTATGCGTGCACACCGAATGCAAGCGTCTTCTTCAATTACAGCCGGCGATGCTGAATTTAACATGCATACCGAGGTATGCCGAGGTATAGCGAGACGCCTTAGTCCTCAGGTGACGTCGAGTGCGCAAACGGCGGTAATTAGGCGCTACTGATCCAACTTGCCAGGCTTTCCTGGTAGAAAGTAAGTAGAAGTTTGCATCACCACAATTTGTCGCCATACTTCCGTGAGATATACTTTAGGGGCGAGAGCTATGTAGCAGTAAAAGTGGTTGTGTTTATGCTGGCGTCAAGGCCGCATCGATAAAGCCAGGCAGCTTCCTGGTGTTGAGGCATCACATCAGCCGATATATTCCAAATCCTGAAAGGATCAGCGATCTGAGTTGGATTATCTTCTCTACTGAAACTCCAGGAACATTGAGCACACTGCTGGAGGCGGCTTTTTGAGGATGTGGTGGATCTGAGACGCATGCTCGAACACGACACATGTGAAGTCGACAAGTGGGCAGCTCCGCTCATTGCATCCTGACGGTAGCAGCTGCAGTGGCTGTGCAATTTATGTAGTTCTCATTTGAGGATTAAACATTTGAATAGGCAGGATGGTACGCAAAGGTGTTTACAGGTGTTTCCTTATGATTTTCGGCCACTGAAAATGACAGAACTACAAGTTTTATGAAGCAGTTCGATACCTCTGATGCACTCGGATGAAAGCATCATACGCTATTTTTGCAAGGCCATAATTTCAAGACCTAACATCAAGCCAAAAGAGGCGAAACGTCTGACATTTAGTGCACTGATTAATACACTGGTGGGTGAATGCCTTCAGAAAGTTAATTCCATCGTGCGCACGGCAAAAAACACAGCGACAGAAACAAGTTACTTTGTGGCGTAATCTAGCAGTACAAAGTGCACAAAGTTGGAAAAAAATGAAGAGCAATATTCAGACATGAAGCGAAAATGTAATCTTGTCTTTCTATACGCCTGGCATCGGCTTTGAATTGTGTGTCACTTTCCTGACTATTGCAGTTCCAATGTAAGATTATATACGAATGTGGGATGACACACTCCAAATAAATGCTTATCTATTGCCATGTGATATTTTTGTAATGTCACCGAATATCTCAGACACAATTCAGACGCGACAGGCGTTCACTGTGCAAACGAGATGAACGAAGCCATCATTTAGCAAGAGGACTGTTGCCGCTGGTATCCAGGTGTAACAGTCCTCGAACGAAGCCATCATGTGACAAGAGGACGATTCGAAGGTCTCAAAAACATACAAGGAATTAACACTCGACAAAGGCATGAGGTTCTCCCCTTTTTTTACTATCTCCGAGGTGAAGAAATCTCGAAGTGAGCGAACTTATCAATACGACCGAACATGCCATCAAAGCACGATTCTTCTGCTGTGAAATGACGACTGAATCGACTCGCGTACTTCCTCGTCGAAGTATTCAGGCTGTTTGGAGTACACTTAGTTTTTTTAGCGAGGTTAATGCAACCCGTGGGAGAAAAAAAAACGGCGGGCGCCAGGACACCATCGCTTGTTACGGGCACCGGAGAGGGCTCTTAAAGCCTGGGGATCTAGTTACATGCAACACGCTGATTTTGCTCCATAGTCTAGCCTTCTCAGTTTGAAAAGTTACAGGATCACAACAACCTCCTGCACTGAGGATTGTGGCAGATACCCCATGACATGCCACGGACCATCATCCCACTGGCCATCAGTGGCACGTGGGACGATGGCAGAATACTACGCACGGTCGGGGGCTAGCCGATTTAAACCGGCCTTCACTTCCAAAAACTGAGCACGAATCCCAAATGTCACTTGAAGAAGAAGACAATTTATTTCGTTCGCATCAGACTTCACAGCAAACGAAGATAAAATTACGCTTTATTACGAAACATTTGAAATAGGTCTGCTGCATAATATTATGATGCGTACCCACAAGAACCATCGGATGCTTTCCGAGGTTTCCAACGAGTTCACATAATTCTCATGGACAGGCGATGCCATCCAATTCCAGGTGATAGTTTTCACTTTCCTACTTGTCGCTGTCAGCCTAATGCCATTTTCGCAAAATCGAGTTGGTGCTTAACCATGCTGCCACTCCACCTAGTAATAGTGGTGTTCAGCCAAGCCATTCTGACGTTCAATCAAACCTCGCTAGTCCTCATGCACCATCTGTTATTAAACATCCATACTTGCTGACCAGTTAGCTGGTGTTTGCAGTGCCGTAGTTGCCGTAATTCGCTCACGCATTGCGAACATCCATAAGCATTGATCTTACAAGATAAAAATGCATCACTGAAGTATAAAAAAACGTTGCACCCTCATCCAGGAATGGTCTGCTTTCACAACACATTAAACTAAAACCTTCTGTTGATTTCAATTAGGTTCTAAATGGTTCTAAGAATACATGGTATGATATATAGATTAACATGCCAGCTTTGGCTAGCTCGCCAACAAATTAACACCAAGTTCTTCTAAACGTTAGGAATGATATAAAGGTAGCCACAATCAGCCACTAGGTGGCTAAGACTAGTTTCAGCTAGCCGGTTGAAAACATGATCTTAGCCGGCTAAGACCACCCAGTGCTATGCATCTTTCAACACTGCTTTAGCAAGTTATGAACCTAACTTATATTAGTTTTCTACATGCCATGGCATATAAGAGTCATCCAATCGTTAAATATTTAACTTGGGGAGCTTCTTGGCTTACCCTGAGAGTAGACATGATCCAATCATTGCCATCGCTCAATCCGACAACCTTTTCCAGGCGTCGTTTGTTTCATCGAATTCATTCGGCAGCCTTTTGAGCCGTGCAATATGGCGCCTGACCGCCATTTTCCCTTTGGGCTATGTGGTATGGCGCTTGACCGCCACCCCTCACCCCATTCAGTATTTATTTGAACGATGACTAAGCAACCCGAAGGATACTGAGCTATTGGAATTGGTTTCGCAATGTGGAATGCCAACGCGCGTCCGTGAGAAGTGCATAGTATGAGTAACTTCAGAATTTGATTAATAGTCTTGCTGAAATGTGTGGTGATTGCAAAGACGTGCTTATGGAAACTGTCCCTTCCTTGTGAAGCATCGGACGGAGCGCAGGAAGCCGCAGTGAGATGGTCGCAACTCAGAACAAAAGAAAAGCACCTCTCATTTGCAAGTAATTTGGCACCGCGAACGCCCTGACGCTGGCGCATGTGATTGTAGCACCGACCCATCACGTGGCCATCAGAACATCATTGAACTGTAGCTGGCGTTTCAGGCATGGTGCAGATGAGGCATACGGGCGTCAGAAGTTGCATCGTTGTGGACGAATTTTGCGCATCGATTGAAAATATGTTGACGGCTGCTCTATTTTGAGTTTTTGGGAACGCCTAAGCAGCTGCCACCATGAACGCTTAAGTGCTGCATTGTTAGCAAAATATGAAAATAATGCAGCAAAATATCTAGTCTGGATATTTCGATAGCATGGTCTTGGAAATGCCAGCTAAGTACAAGGAAGGAAGCGAAGCACACTGAGTTTAATACAGGAGAGTCAAAGTTTCATATCACACAATAGCATTGGTTTTACATCATTGGTGATCTCTTCCGAAAGTTCAATGCGATTGTAACTCGTATTCTGTGATTGTAAAAGTATTCTGCGAAGATTAGACGGCCTGTTCATGGCGATTTGGCTTTGAAGTGGTTGGACGGTAGTGTGGTGACCAGAGTGGTTTTGCGGAGCTCGGACGGATCGTGTGATATTCCAGGAATCTGGAGCGAGGTTGGACCAACCTTGTGACGGTCAAAGGTGTTCTGCGGAGGTTACGCGGACCCTTTAGTGGTGATTGGGGCTTTGAAGAGGATGGACGGATTGTGTGATTGTCGGAGGAGTTCTACGGAGGTCAGACGGACTATTTAATGGTGATTGGGGCTTTGAAGAGGATGGACGGATTGTGTGATGGTCAGAGGGGTTCTGCAGAGGTCAGACGGATTACGTAGTGTTCAGAGGAGCTCTGCAGAAGTCAAACGGATTGTGTAATGGCTACAGGGTTTCCGAGGAGGTCCGATCTTGTGGTGGTCTCCAGGTTGGACGGACCCTGTGATGAGCAGAGGATCTGTGCCGAGGTTGGACCGATTCTCTGACCTCCACAAGATTCTGCGGCAGATGGATCTTAACCCACCCATCTTGGGTTTTTTTACGCCCCGATAAGGTTTTCCGCGATAGTGAAAAACGGGCGCGCACAGCGCCTCTAAAATTTCAACACCTTTTCCGTCATCTCGTTTGCGTCCGATGTGGAAGTTTCAGCCTCGGGTCATGTAAGGTCATTGACCTAGTTCATGCCAAAAAGATCACCTTAAAAATGTTTCAGGGTAGATCACTCGTCTAAATGAAAAGATGTTGAAATGAAACTTGGTACGTGAGTAAAATTGGGCATTGCCTACAAAACGTGTATCTCTGATTTCTGTTTGAGGTCAGGTCTGTGACCTGAGGCCATGAACATATTTTTTAACCATTTCCCAATTTATGTAACATGCATGTTCTTCGAACGGGATTTTTTCCTATACATGCATTCCTATACATGCAGACTTAGAAGAAGTTACTTCTCCAATTTGATTAACCCCCGTCGAGTGATTTGAGGCTAGGTCAAGATAAAGTGCGCTAAGTGGGCAAAGCCTATTTATACACTCCTGTTGTGTGGCTTATTTCGAGTTTTCGTCGCCGAAATAGTATCAGACATGCACTGAAGCCTACATCACTGAATGGAACCAAAACTATCAATCATAATCAAAGTCAAATTCATCCTACGTCATTGTACTATAACATATTTTATTGTTAAAGTCTCACACACGTAAATATACACTGAAATGAAGCTTACCACATGATTACAACCTGGAAGCACTTACAGTACGTATGTATTAGAGTTGTGTTTTAGGCCAGATCAGTGACCTAAAGTCACCGCCAATATTGGCTCATGGTGGACCAATGTGACTATTTTCGTAACATTCGCTGTGAATTAGCTCTCAAATGGTGTTCGTTTTAACTCTGTCTTTAGCAGAAATGGAGATATAGAACGTTATAGAAGTCAATTGTTTCTGAAAACCGTCATTTTGAATCTTTGAACGGCTCTATCATTAAACATAGGCCAATTTGGTACCCTACTCGGCAAGGACTTTTCAATGATATCCGGTTCGCGTTCATGCACAGCTTAGTTCGGAAGTTAGAGGGGGCCTTTATCCCCCCCCCCGAGACGGGGTGTGAGGATGTGGACGGAGAGGCGGGTTAACCTAGGGCAACATGGATAGCACAACCGCAGGCCATCGTGTCTGTTTGGAGGTCATTTGCCCATCTTCTGAAGATTTCGATGCGTTCCTATTGGCAGTCCACAAATGATGCCGAACTTATGGTAATATAACCAAGCTGATACTTCGATGGACGTGAGGTCCATCTATTGTAGCTGAATGGTTGTGGGAAACACCAGCTGTTTGTTCAATTATCGGAAGCAAAGTTCAGAGCCGCGATGTCGGATCTTCGTGACCGCTATCGGTAACGACACACATCCCAATCATCTGTACCTGGACGCCTGGACAGACATCACCTGTACAAGCATTGTTGTCGGTCGTAATAATATGCTCAGTAAGCAATTATGTTGCACCTTCAGTCTGAAGACGTGCAAATAAATTTCTAAGAAAAGTTGTTGCACCAAGCAACAGAAAACGTTTACGTCTGGTGGCAATTGAAATTACCATTTGACGTACAATACGTTGGGTTCGTTGTATACTTCATGAGTGCTGAGTATACTTGGCTGCACCTAATGCTGTTAGACACTTTTATTTGGATAACAATCCGGATTCCTATAGTGTTCGGCATGAAAACTATGATGTGCATTCAAAGTTCGATGAACAGTGAAATGCCGAAGCATGGGTATGTGGTCGTATGAAAGCTTAATTAATCCAGGAGGCGATATTCTCCTTTCGAATGCCTTCCTACTACCTCCACCAGCCCCAGTCACTCCAGCGTGGTTGTCTGAATCCCAAGGGGTACAGCACCCACTGCGCGTGGTCAGCCCTTTCCCGAAGCTTGTGTTCATGGCGCCATCAGGCTTCATCCTGCCAACTGGTCGCATTGACGGAGCACACACACATGCACATACACATGCACATACACACACGTGCGAGCGCGCGCTGGGCAAAGCGAGCAGAGAGAGAGAGAGAGAGAGAGAGAGAGAGAGAGAGAGAGAGAGAGAGAGAGAGAGAGAGAGAGAGAGAGAGAGAGAGAGAGAGAGAGAGAGAGAGAAACAGAGAGAGAGAGAGAGAGAGAGAGAGAGAGAGAGAGAGAGAGAGAGAGAGAGAGAGAGAGAGAGAGAGAGCCACTCGACACGGTAGTATTCAGTGGAGCGTTGCGCGTGTGAAGCGACAATCCCCGGTATGGTCGGCTCCATGTGAAGCGACAATCCCCGGTATGGTCGGCTCCGTGTGAAGCGACAATCCCCGGTACGGTCGGCTCCATGTGAAGCGACAATCCCCGGTACGGTCGGCTCCATGTGAAGCGACAATCCCCGGTACGGTCGGCTCCGTGTGAAGCGACAATCCCCGGTACGGTCGGCTCCGTGTGAAGCGACAATCCCCGGTACGGTCGGCTCCATGTGAAGCGACAATCCCCGGTACGGTCGGCACCGTGTTAAGCGACAATCTCTTGTACGGTCGGCTCCGTGTGAAGCGACAATCTCTGGTACGGTCGGCTCCGTGTGAAGCGACAATCCCCGGTGCGGTCGGCTCCGTGTGAAGCGACAATCCCCGGTACGGTCGGCTCCGTGTGAAGCGACAATCTCTGGTACGGTCGGCTCCGTGTGAAGCGACAATCCCCGGTACGGTCGGCTCCGTGTGAAGCGACAATCCGGTACGGTCGGCTCCGTAAGGACAACCCCGTACGGTCGGCTCCATGTGAAGCGAAATCGGTACGGTCGGCTCCATGTGAAGCGACAATCCCCGGTATGGTCGGCTCCGTGTGAAGCGACAATCCCCGGTACGGTCGGCTCCGTGTGAAGCGACAATCTCTGGTACGGTCGGCTCCGTGTGAAGCGACAATCCTCAATACGGTCGGCTCCATGCGGTGCGGTGATGACCGGAGCAGAGACAACACTGTCGGCCAGCCGTACAACCGGCCAAAATTGGCGAGCCAACCAGCACTAGTCCGCTGCACGAACAGCTGTAACAACCCCAAACGCTCCGGAATTATAAATAACTAATAACGAGAAGCTGCACAATTATACACATTGAAGAGTTGCACACGAAGGCGTCCATGCAGCACTACAGCATTCTTCGTTCTATGGTGAAGAAGAGCAAACATATCTATTAAGAAGCCGGACAAAATACCGCTTCGGCCCAGCGACGCGTTTGACCCCCAGCCACCAAACAACCGCCGGTCGTTTCCGCCCCCATGCCAGCGGGTTGGCCCCCCGAAGCCGTGTGTCTTACATCGGCGAGCGGCAGGGAGGAAGCGCGACAGCACAGCTCGGCCAGCGGCCGACGTCGGGTCGACCGCGGCCCCGGCGGACAAAGCGGTCAGGTCGGCGGGGGAGGGCCGTCGGCGGCGGTCGGCTCGGGTCAGGTGGGGCGGGGGCGAGCGGCACACGTACGCAGCACAGAGAAAGCGGGTCCGCGCTGTCGGCGTCACCAACAGTCACTGTCGACGGCGGCGGCCGGCCCGCCGCCCGTCCGCCGCCGCCGTCCCCCCGACATCGATCTGACGGGGCTGCCAATCGGCACCGCCTCTGGCACTCTGTCCGCATCTCAGTCGCTGACCCGTTCCCACCCGGTGCCACCCGCTCCCGCCGCCCGCCGCCGAGCCACGACGCCGTCCCGCCACCGGTGCACTTCCCAGCAACGATGCGCCGTGGGTGCACTGTAGGCGAGCAATGCGTGGGTCCTGCACTTAGCCCACAAAGTTCGGATCCGTGAACACAGCCGCTCTCATTTTGTCTCTCCCAATTCAAGCCGGCGGTGCATTTTACTGTCACGCAGTTTCCTATTCTCTGCTGCGTTCTCCTCTGCTCGTGGGAGAGTGCAGTAATTCTGTGGAGGTCGACGGACCGGTGACGGCGTGATGCCCGACCTTGTGTCCGAGGCACGGGAGTCAGCAATTGGCTGCCACGCCATCGCCAGGCCGAGCCGATGACGGAGTGATGCCCGACCTGGTGTCCGAGGCACGGGAGGCAGCAATTGGCTGCCACGCCATCACCAGGCCGAGCCGATGACGGAGTGATGCCCGACCTGGTGTCCGAGGCACGGGAGCCCTCAGTTGGCTGCCAGCTGCCCTTACTCGCCCAGTGTTTTTAGTGACGCTTCAGTGGGGCTATAAGTAAAGAGTTATCCACCATTGGGATACCGGTTGAGACACCGATTGCGGTGAGATTAGTCAGCAGTTGCTGTTTGCCCATATACCTGTTTGCAATACCTTTGTGCAAACAGCCAGCGGCGCTAACTTGGAGCAATTTGAGGTAGCATGACACAAAGAGGCATGCATTGAATAGATACGTCGTAATTTTATTAACATTCTGTTACCGTCAGTCGAAACAAATCTTTAAACGCCGCATTCCGGCCAGCAACGTCCAATTTTCGACTGCTGACCCAGTCTGGACCACTGACTACTGGCTGGACTACTGGCTACTGACTACTGTCTGGAATACCAAAACATGACCCAGCCTGGGTTACTGACTACTGACTACTGTCTGGGCTACTAACACCTGACCCAGTTTGGAATGCTGACTGCTGTATGGACTACTAATACCTGACCCAGTCTGGCCTACTAACTACTGTCTGGACTACTAACACCTGACCCATCTGGACTAGATCGTCTACACACATGCTACATTCATTCGCATTCTATAATGCATTCAACTTTGATGCGACAGTAGCCATCAATAATTACACACAATCTCGCTGTTGCTTGACCACTGAACCTCACATTGTCAATGTGTGAGGTGGGGAAGGGAAGTGGGTGGGTGACCCGTACCTTCGCCTTTTTTATAATAACCGACGAACGGCAATGGCACGGCAAGCCGAAACTTCTTCCCCTCTTATTACGATCTAAGAGGATCTTTTGAGCTCCAGTTGGGTCCATTAAGGCCCGTGAAGTCCTCTCTGTTAGCAGCCGTTAAGTGGCAGAACTCTGAGTTCTGGCGGACGGCCCTAATGTAGAGCTTTGTGAGGAGTCTTTTGAGATCCGTGAGAGCACCTTAAAATGTGAGTCGCTTTTGGAGCTAATAAAATGTATCATTAAGCTCCCACAGAACCCAAGCCCCGGGAGACCCTTGCTGCCCCGGTAGCTCAGTTGGTTAGAGCGCTGGCCTGCACTGGTCTTCCCTGTCCTGGCAAGACAAGGTTCGAGTCGCTTCACGAGCTCGCATTCAGCCCCCGGCTGGGAGGATCAGTTGGCAGCTGGCAGCAGCCGATAAGGCCGGGAACTGGCTACTGGGGCGGCCGTGTCGGTGCATTGGCGGCACGTTAAACTATCTGTCAAAATTCTGCCGTTGATCTGGAATTCATGGATCGGGTATTGGGACCACGGTTCACGCAACAAGCTCTGCTTAGCAATAGGACTCTGGTTTATAAAGCCACCCCAGCAAGAATACGGGCTAAATTTCCATATATATATATATATATATATATATATATATATATATATATATATATATATATATATATATATATATATATATATATATATATATATATATATATATATATATATATATATATATATATACACACACACACACACACACCCTTTGCTATATCGCTGAAGGCTCATTTGAGGATCGCCCTTAACCCGTATCCGTCTAGGGGGTGTTGTGCAGCCCACGGAAGCCGTTTTGCAGATAGTTGCCGAACCACTTTCGAATTTATGTCACATTTTTGCCATTTACAACGTTTACCAACAACTTCCACCGTGCCATCTGTCGTGTGGTGTCAACACCTGCCAGCAGCTTCCACCGTGTAATCTCACGTGCTAGGACAAATGCACATTTGCATGCCAAAAAAAACCCTTGCCGGTTGCTGCTTGCTCTGATTCCCAAGGCCTATTCTAAATGAACTAATTACAACAACACAATTAGGGTAGCCATGTAGATAACACATAAATACACGTATTAAGTGGGTCAGTGTGGGTGCGGACGCGTACGTGGGTGCATAAATTAGGTTTGCAGACACATGAGCGCTGACAACTAATGGCCAGATAGAGATATCAGAAGTATTGCACTTTCCCAAAGATGTTCGGACGGTCAACCAAAATCAAGCTCCCACGCCACATGGCCGGGCGTCCCCCCCCAGTGTGTCAAGATCGCAGCTGCGGCTGACGCCAACAAGAAAACAGGCCACAAACAGCAGCCTGCACGTGGTTTTCAAGGTCAAAGATCGTCGCAACAACACACCGAGAGGCAGGGCACGTCCCGGACGCCAAAATGTAAAGGGCCGGCACATCGTTGACGACCGGCCACGCTGCTCCACAAGAAAATGAGGAACATTGAGGAATCTGGGACACGCATATAGCGAGGGGAGGAGAGCTGACCGGCCCGCGACGGAAGCGTGAGTAGAGGCTGGATCTGCAGAAAATTATCGATCATCCGCGTGGAAAAAATGGATGAAAGAGAAAGTATATGAAACCAGAAGCGATGGAGGAAAAAGAGACTCTCGGACGCGCACCAGTTGGGAGCAGGACTGAGACACTGCCGGACGGAGGAGTGGACGGACGGAGAACAAGACCTGGGCCGAGGTTACCAGACCTCTATCGGCACCATGTGGTGTCACCTGGCTCCCGGCCATGGACCATTCATACCCCAGCTCGTGCCAACCCAGCCGACTCCGGTAACTTCCTGCGTGATCCGGGTGCCATTACCTATAATATGTACGTTGGTACGTAAATAGAGATCGCGTTCGCCCCCGAGAACAAGTGTATATATTGTCTTCCGTTGTTGTTTTTTGTTACTTTAACGTAGGCGTGAATGGCTGTGTGAATAGCGGGGGCCGTGAACGGAGTTGAAGTCAATTGGTGACTCCAAATAAATGCCTGGTTGCGATTTCGCCTCTCTGACCTGATCCATGCTGAAATCTATCAGACTCGCTTTCTGATTCTGTACATAATATTAGGTAATGCAAATTAAAGATGATAAAATTTACGAGCACATAGCCAACACCCACGCCAAAGTACGGACAGTGGCCTGCGCCAAACCGTAGTGGAATAATTACATATTTCAGGACGACAGATTTCATCGGAAAACTCTGGCTGACAAAGTCTTGTTAATAAGGCATTCACTAAGCTTCGGCCACAATTTCTGACCATCGGTTTTATGGCGTTCTGCGGGATGGCTGGACGAGCGCGCACTCGGGTATGTTTGCCAACGACGCTGCCAGTGTGGTTCTGTTGTTCTGTAAATGTCATGCATGAATAGACCGATAATTCTGCAAGCGAGGGTGCGTTGGCGGCTGTATCCAGAGTCTAACAGTCAAGGTGAGTTCCCCATAAAGCATTGAACGGGTGCCGAAGATAACCATTGGGTCTTAGCGGTAATTACTTTTCTAATAGAACGCCGAACCCATGCATTGCAACGAAAGAGTGACCGCTTAATGACAGGTTCCACATTATGGAGCCATAATTCCGTTCACAAATGAACCTAGGCGTCATTGGTGGGTTGTACATACCAGGGGAGATCCTGGCAGGTGCTAGCTCATCTCATTAAAAAAAAATGGTGCTTGAGATACTGCTACAGGAACCGCAATGGAAGAACTACCTCAGGTCACCAGAAATGATTTTTACAAGTGACTTTGGCTATAACAATCACGAGTTGAACACGCCGTGCATCTCAAGATAGACAACTTTGTAACTAGGCGGTTGATATGTTGCGTAAGTTTACTTCGACGTCTTTCGGAGGAAGTCACATCAAAGCATTGATATGACGAACCCAATGGTGGCAGCATCGCTACCTCTTCATTGTGCACGGCTCGGTAAAATTTAATCGAGGATGAAGGCCGGCACAGTTTGCAGTTTTCCGGAATCGTCTGTATCCGTGTTGAAAAGTAAAGGATGACGGATCGTAAAGGATGCGGGAAGTGGTTCCCAGGTCTGGCAGTTTCCAAGTCACGGGGGTGGGGGGGGAGGGCAGAAAAGGGTAGGCCCGCACGCAACTTAGAGCACTACCGGGGAGACTGTCTCAGTGGCATCATGAATTAGTGCCATATATTTTTGCTCTCCGGACTTGAAGAGCTGAATTAACCTTGTTATGGGTGCAAAATAACCCAATTGGGGTTGACGCACTCTAAAACCCTAACAATCACTGAACCAATCCGCCCTCTACAATCCGGGTACTCTCTCCAGGCTCCACCCTCCGTAGGCTGAGGGGATAATGGGAGATAATTGACTCCTAGCTCTCTGACTTCTTCTCTTCTTCGTTTCTTTCTTTCCCATCTGCACATTTTCAGCTCGAGCGCTATATCCCTTGGTCTCGAGCCCGATCTTGATGTCAGTCCAAGCATATGTCTGTCTCCGTCCCCATCTTGATCTCAATCTCGGGCGAACGCTCGGTCTCGGTCAATTAGTTTGGCTCTGACACGATCCCTGTTTTCACTCGGGTGCATTTACGGCGGGTAATGAACGGCCGCGAGAAGAGCTCGACGGCATCCGCAAGGAAAGCGGACACAGATCTAGCGAGAGAGACAGCCTGCTATCTGTCCTTTTATGTCCTCGGGCGCCGACCGTGAGTGACTTTTGGCCCTCCCTTCCTCAAGGGGCGGAGGGGTAGCATGACGAATGGGCGCAATGACGAAACTCTCCTTACTGTTACTTCTGGGCAATGTTCGAAAGTGGTAACTGCCAACTGGACATCTGGGAAACTCAGGTATCTCTGGGCAGCAAGTTCCCGCCGGCTCTATGATCTAGGGTACCGATGGGCCTTCGGACGGAAGGTCGAGTAAGTTCCGTGGTATGGCGGCATCGATGGGCACCGTGGTATGGCGATGTTCCGAAGGACATCTGGCGCTAGACTTTGGTAGAGGCCAACCACGGCCCAAGAGGAAACAACCCCCCCCCTCCCTATCCCTCCGTTGATTTCACGAGCCAGAGCTGTGATTTTAGCGTTGGCTGGGAGGGGACTTTGGCGTTCCATATCCCCGGTAACTGAATAGGGCAGGATAGGGTAGCAATACGGTCGGGAGAGGGCACTGGGCGAGGCAATGCCCTGGACCATCCATCAATTCCGCTACCGGCCGCAATTTTCAACGTGCAAGGCCAGGCATGGCGTCGATTGAGTAATGTTAGGTAAATTGTCCATTGAAACCTGAGTCCAGTTATAAGACCTAACAGAAGCCGACGGAACATTTCACCGGCCAGTGTTGCCAAGCCTTGAGGGCAATAACCAAAATAGATAAAATTATACAATCAGGAGAGTCGCGTCAGCCATTTCCGAGTAGCACTTTGGAAAGGGGTAATTCAAATGTAATAAGGACTGATTGAGCACACAGTGACCTTCGAGAAAGTAAGGCCTGCTAAATGTTTACGTAACACTGGAGGGAAGAAATTGTAATCCACTTGGTTTTAGCATGGACCGAATGAACGTTTGGTGTGAATGAACAGAACGAATGATGGTCGGGAATGAAAGGTTCGTGTGAATGATGAAGAGATAATTTAAGGACCAGCGGAAATTGGTGGAAAGTCAGCGCAAACGTCCAGCGGTCAGAAAGCATCATTGTCGAAATTGTTACCAGGACATTACCCAGGCCCAGCTTGCATCTGGCTTCCCCAAGAACGTTGGGTGGGAGGGGGATGAGTGGATGGTGGATGCGCACGGGTGGGTCCAGAAAATGGACGAGCGTGGACGGCGGTGGCAGTACCAACGCCATACACCTGCGTCATATCCGCACATCAGTGTGACATCACACCCGCAGCCTACACCCCCTCCTAGCTCCATGACCAGCCGGCCGCACTCATGGGCGTGTGTGATGTGGAAATGAGCCTGACATCGCCTATATAAATTCGCTTAGTGGTGACGATGGACAGCAGTAGGGTTGGTGACGATGTCGGGGCGGTTGAAGAGGTGGGTCAGAGGGCAACAGCAGCCATCTGGCCGGCCCACCAACAAGAACACCAACACAGCCGCAGCTGACCCGCAACCAATCCACCACCAACCAGACGGCATCCGGCAGCCGCCCGGAGGTCCGCCCAGAGGCCCGCCCCGACACCGCTCAGCCCGGTGTGGCCCGGACCACCTACAGAAAGCTACACCATGCACTTCAGGTATTCCTTAGGATTTCAGTAACACCTGACATCCGTCTTTCTGGTGCTTCTGCCTCAAAGCGATGCATCGCCGAACAACATAGAGTATGGAATGGGTATTTCAGATCAGATAGCGTCAATATAACAGCGTTTAACCTGCGAGAGCCAGCTGGCTTGATGAGTGGCATGACTTTCCTTGTATCCTGTTGTGGATATATGCGGCCTTGACCTCACGTGACCAGGGAATAAATGTACGTTTTATCTAATGCTTATGTTCAGTGCAGGGAAAATAAGTTTCAGGTAAAAAATAGCTGTCTTCTTCCAACCGCAGCCATTCGCGCTCCGCACCCGTGTTCGCCGTTCTGTCGAAGACGATGAAAGTCATGGCTTTAGGATGCTGTGAAAGCCAAATGTGTGTGTGGATGCGGATGATAGGCATGCCTAAGGCACGTTCAGGTGACAATACTGCATTCTGGCAAAACAACTTGCGTGATGTCAACCTCGGTTACACACAAACCAAGTTGGACGGGCAGAAACGGGAAGGCGTTGCGTTTGTGGGGAACTTCACGCAAAGCTTAATATTCTTAATTTGTTGATTCAGCACAATCCTCTGTCAATACTATTTGCTATCTTCACGTCAATTGTGGGTATATATCGTTAATATCTTTGTCATATCAATATCTTCAAATTTGATAGACGCTGAATAGTATGTTGCACGTACAATGGACAAACGGCTCAGATGCTTCCAAGCTCCATAAAGTAAACTTGTGGCTTCTAAAGAGTGAGTGGCGGCAGAGGCACTCCGAAAGCCAGACAGCTGTCTCCCTCTCTTCGCCGCGAGAAATACACCTATTTCCTATCATGCAATTTCCCCGGCTTTCCACAGGGAAGTGCTCAATCATACAAGGGCTAAGCGGCGACTTCCAGGAAGTGAGCAAAACGCCAAAAACTGAGTAATATACATTCACTTTTTTCTGAATTGAAGCCGGATCTACAACTGGCATTGCCATTGGATTGTACGAACAAAACATCGACAGATGAAATAGACTGCCTCCCATTAAGCAGCTTTCGGAGGGCTATGGTGGTATATGTATGTTAAAACTACGACTATATAATATGCAATACCCTGTTTTATGCCGTGTCATACCTGTGGTGGTGACCGTGTTTGGGCACCCCCTAGTGATTGTCAAACATCCCTTGTGTTAGCGTGTTCTACGAATGGTTGCCCTCTAATTATCCCTTCAGCACATTTAGCCAGTTATAACAGAACACCCCTGATCGATTTTCAGCTTCCCACTGACAGATTATACCGGACCGAGGACGTGCTAACTGGATGACCTGAGAATCCTTGCCACTGTGGAAATGTAAAGACAGCTATACAGTAATCAGCCCGCATCCTCCTCCTAAATCAGTACACAATGTATGATGTAAATTGAATTGCATCAGCTGAGTAACATGTATGAAATACACATTTTTGTCGATATTACTTAAGGTTATAAACATCTTGCGAAGTGCAGGAACTCGGAACTGGTGGGCCTGGCCCCAATTCTTGGGAACATTGACCAGTGAGTCACTGTGGGGGATTTTTCCCCCTTTGGTTTGCTGCGATGACAACCAAATCAAATGAGACAGCAGCTTGATACTTCCAGTACCTCCAAATAAATGCCTAGTGTATCTTGTGTCAAACAGCGACCTTAAGGTCATCTTAGGTCATCTCCTAATGATGTCACAAAGTCGTTCGTAGGTGTTGTTTTTAACGTCTCAGACGATTGCTTGTTGTTTGGAGATACAATCGGACTAAGGTATACTGATAGGGTAACCCAGATGCAGTTGGTCTTTCAGGGGTCATTTAGTGACCGTGGGATTTCAACTGGATCATTCTGGGTCATTTTGATATTATTAATTTGATTCAAATATAATGGCCGGTTCGGACTTGGAAAAAAACATTCCAGTCATTATACAATCGATATGTCGGTTACCAACGACGTCCTTGCATATTGGGTCATCTTAGGTCAAATATGCATATATCTGCTTTCAGGTTTAATATCAGGTCTTATTATAATGAAATCACAAACTCGATCACAGTTGCTGTCATTACTTCCTGAAACGGTTGCTTGCTGTCATTCGATACAATCCAGCCAAATTTCACTGGCAGGTCAATCCACCTAAAATGTTCATAGGAAGGTTAGTGTCTGCCGGATTCTAGCGCGGGAGGTAAATTATATAAAAACTTTCAGGGTATGAGCCAAGGCATTTGTTTGTGATAGGTGCCGATCATTACCATTCTGTGTGCTGCATTACGATGATCTACAATACAAAAATAACGTGCCGTTGACAATCTGCAGTTTGCCGCCAATCATGCATACGACAAAATACAACAGATAATATTGTGTGGTATATGCGAAAGTGTTGGTCCGTCTTTTAGCAACTCGTGGAAATATAGCATATAAACATGCAGCGCATTGCACACAGAACCGAAAACGCAATCTGGCATCTTCTCCCTAGATGACCTCACTTAACTTGAGGACAGCAAGTACATATTGTATAATTATTGGCATACATTGCACGCATCGACCAACACCTGAGTTTTATGTTACTCTAATTACTTTTTTTCACAGTAAATGCCTTCTTGTAATCGGCCAAATATCTCCACTTGACATGACCTGTGACCTCATAGGTGTCGTGCTAGGTTATACAGATAAACAAAGTTTTGTAGCACATGCCAATATTTATGTTAGTTTTTCAAGATCCCTCGAAAATGTGGCCAATAAAATGCTTTGCTTTGCATGCTGAATCAAAACGGCAATTTGACATCATCCCCTTGGGTGACCTGACTTGCGCCGAGACCATAAAGAGATTGCATGGGCAATGCTAGGTGCACATTGCATGTACTAAATCACTGCTGACATTTTATATTACCCTAATGTACTGGCTTGCGTTAAAAACATAAACTTTTAAAAGCAGTCAATAATTTGTACATGACACGACCTGTGCCCTCACCCGTGACCTACCGTTACCTCCCGTGACCTCTGTGACCTCAGGCTATCGTTTGCCGTTTGAAGCGGTATAATCGGTTCATTGGTTGCAAAGGTACAAGGGGTACCCTCCCCCTTTAGTGACTCGTGGGAGTGAAAATACCCCAGTGACTGCCAGGCTGACTATGAACTCCAGGGAACATGGATGTTGGATGGAAGTAGTGACCTTCAGAATACATTCGATTCCTCCAATATGTTGAACAATCTCATGTGCTTGGCGGGATGCCTCAAAACGTGATTGGGTCCGGAGGCTAGAATTGCATCTTGTCATGTAATACCCTGTCTCTGTTCTATCTATATATCACATGGAATATAAAGACCCTGTCAATTTTGCTGTTGTTGGACTGGGTGCAATCTTGCTAATGCAAATGGATACTGTGTAGATAAGCACTGGACATTTTGTGGTTTATAATGCTGAAATGTCTTCCATAAAGCTCTGTTGTTTTACATGTTGCATGTCGGCAGCATTTCATTGCATGTCATAGCTCTCCAAATATTGCAAAAGAAAGTGGCAATGTGTCCGACCGATTTCCGATCGGAGTTTGGACGAAAACCGGCAAGGTCAGAATTTCGATTCTGAAGTGCGTCTTCGGTGTCAACACCTGTCAACGGCTTCCGCCGTACTATCTGCCCTGTGGTGTCAACACCTGCCAGCAGCCTCCACGGCGCCATCTCTCAGGGTTGGCCCCTCGGGGACCTCCAACACCGGCTAATCCGACTGGCCGTCGACGGACGACGTTGTTACGCGAGTCCCCACCTCACCCTCAGTCGCCGCTGCGCTGTCTTGTCCAGTGGCGATTCACGGCAGCTGCAGGAAATCATTCGGGTCGAGGCAGAATGCCTGCTACATGATACAGGGCAGAGGTAAATCAGCAGAGTCGAGGCAGAATGGCAGCTACAGGATATAGCGCAGAGGTAAATCAGCAGAGTCGAGGCAGAATGGCAGCTACAGGACATAGCGCCGAGGTAAATCAGTAGTGTCGAGGCAGAATGGCAGCTGCAGGATATAGCGCAGAGGTAAATCAGCAGAGTCGAGGCCGAATCGGTCGGATTTTGCAGTGGAGTAGCAGCTTTTCGGGACGGGGTGCTCTGTGGGAAAGTGTCGTTTTGGCCACACGTTTACCCGAGTGTTGCAATACGCTGATACAGGACCACAAAGCCGACTCTAGCACGATCCCCGATACTTCTTTATCTTTCGGCTTGACGAGCATGCTGATTTTATCTATCCTGTGGCCATCCATATTATTTCCCATCTCCAAGTGTACCTAACCCACGGTGCTGGCTAATGCCCCCCCCCCACCCGTCATGCGCGATGGCAGGGCAGTCGGCGACAGTAGTCATGACAGTGGTCAGTGCAGTAGCCAGTGCAGTAGCCAGTGCAGTGACCAGGGCCGTGGCCAGTGCAGTAGCCAGCGCAGTGGTCAGGACAGTGGCCAGGGCAGTGGCCAGTGCGGTAGCCAGTTCAGTGGCCAGTGTAGGAGCCAGTGCAATGGCTGGGGCAGTGACCAGGGCAGTTGTCAGGGTAGTCAGCGGCCATGGCCAGACGGCGCTCTATGACTGCTGACGACGCCCGCTCCGACACCACCGATACCACCGACACCACCGATACCACCGACACCACCGACACCACCGATACCACCGACACCACCGATACCACCGACACCACCGATACCACCGACACCACCGATACCACCGACACCACCGATACCACCGACACCACCGATACCACCGACACCACCGATACCACCGACACCACCGATACCACCGACACCACCGACACCACCGATACCACCGACACCACCGATACCACCGATACCACCGACACCACCGATACCACCGACACCACCGATACCACCGACACCACCGATACCACCGACACCACCGATACCACCGACACCACCGATACCACCGACACCACCACTCACAAAGGGCGACGACCGCCAGTGGACAATGCCGCGCCACTCCGACGTGCCAAGACGAAGACGGCACAGTGCGCTCCTCAACAACAAGCCAGATAGTGACAACCGCAGCTGCCACCGCTACATTTCGGTCGACAGCTAATGAGAAATGGAGATAGGGAGATAGAGAGAGGGAAGTGGGAGAGGGAGAGGGAGAGAGAGAGGGAGAGGGGGAGAGAGAGATGGAGAGGGGGAGAGCGAGAGAGAGAGGGAGAGGGGGAGAGAGAGAGGGAGAGGGAGAGGAGAGGAGAGAGAGGGAGATGGAGAGGGAGAGGGAGAGGGAGAGGGAGAGGGAGAGGGAGAGGGAGAGTGGGAATGAGAGTGAGAGTGAGAGTGAGAGTGAGAGTGAGAGTGAGAGTGAAAGTGAAGGTGAGAGTGAGAGTGAGAGGGAGAGGGAGAGCGAAGGAGAGGGAGAGGGAGAGGGAGAGGGAGAGGGAAAGCGAAGGTGCGAAGGAGAGAAGGAGCGAAGGAACAAAGAAGCAAAAGAGGGAGAGCGAGTAAGTAGGTGCACGACATACTGCCCACAAACGACCGCAGGGAAGTGACATCAGTGACATGAAGTCCGACGGCACTGCGGAGTGACTGATGCCTCACCATTCGACGACTGTTATTGACTGTGGCAGTGATCGAGTCACTCGTGTCACACCAGGGAACCTATGCCGGACACGGTTTTTTCACATCTTCCGAAGTCCAGTTCCAAATTTCCAACGTTCACAACCTGCAAATTGCAACTACTGTTCAAATACTCTGGAATTATCATAGCATCCTGTTCAACCGTGCCCGGCCGGGCTCCGTATATTTTTGTGGTTCTTTTGTGGTTGTCAACCTGGCCTCAGATTTTGCTTTATTCAAAATCATGTACAAGGTTGAATTTCAGCGGTAGCGATGGGGCTGCAATTATATATTGCATTTCAAACACGATGCGATAGGGAATTCTCCTCTACTCATTCACACACAAGATACACCATGCAACATGCAGCGAGCTGCATAGTGAAGGCGGTCGTACAATCAACACGAAGCCTTAAACGTACACCCAGGTGAAATGACTGACTGGCAACGCCAACCGCCGCGCAAATTACACTCGCACAATGGTCGTCGAGAAGACACATCGGTCTAGAAAACAGGCTCCAGTTTCCATATATGGATAAGCTCAGAAAATGTATGGTGTGATCTTTCGCCGTTGTTGTTTTTTTCACGCATTTGGCCGAGGAAGATGCTGCATCGAGTGCTATGGTATTGCTGGCTCCCTCCCCCACATTAATCTCCAAGAGTGGGTTCTCCGGTGATGCCGCACAGTCGCATTTCTGGATTTGCTTCGGCGCCGCATCTGTCAAAGTTGAGTCTAACCGGCCACATTGTTTCGCCAGCGTGCTCATTTGTGCTGACGTCAGCACACATATGGTAAGTCTGTTGCACGTCAGTTGGCATGCAATACCTCGCGCACGGCACTTGCCACGCAATCTAGCCAAACTCGAGTTACAGACGCCGTTTCCTGAGGGGCGCATTGGCTGGGAAACACCTGGCTTTGCCGGACTAAGTTTGAGAGTCCGAGAGAGTCGATTCCCCAGAGCACGTCCAATATGAGTCCAGACTTGTTGGCAATAGACCTGACACTGGCACATAGAGACTCACCTGCGTCGGCCAATGTCAGGTAGCGGTCACCAGCGTCGGGCAGTACCAGGTAATGGTAGCAAGCGTCGGACAGAGTCAGGTAGCGGTCGCCACCGTCGGGCAGTGCCAGGTAGCGGTCATCAGCGTCGAGCAGTGCCAGGTAGCAGTCGCCAGCGTCGGACAGTGCCAGGTAATGGTAGCAAGCGTCGAGCAATGCCAGCTAGCGGTCGTCAGCGTCGGACAGTATCAGGTAACGGCCGCCAGCGTCGGGCAGTGCCAGGTAATGGTAGCCAGCGTCGAGCATTGTCAGGTAGCGGTTGTCAGCGTCGGACAGTATCAGGTAACGGCCGCCAGCGTCCGGCAGTGCCAGGTAATGGTAGCCAGCGTCGAGCATTGTCAGGTAGCGGTCGTCAGCGTCGGGCAGTGCCAGGTAATGGTAGCCAGCGTCGAGCATTGTCAGGTAGCAGTCGCCAGCGTCGGGCAGTGCCAGGTAATGGTAGCAAGCGTCGAGCAATGCCAGCTAGCGGTCGTCAGCGTCGGACAGTATCAGGTAACGGCCGCCAGCGTCGGGCAGTGCCAGGTAATGGTAGCCAGCGTCGAGCATTGTCAGGTAGCGGTCGTCAGCGTCGGACAGTATCCGGTAACGGCCGTCGTCGTCGGGCAATGTCGGGCAACGGTCGCTACCGTCAGACAGTGTTCGGCAATGGTCACCATCATCGGGCAGTGTCAGGCAACGGCCGCCGTCGTCGGGCAATGCCAGGCAACGGCCGCCACCGTCGGGCAGTGTCAGGTAACGGTCGCCAGCGTCGGGCAATGCCAGGTAGTTGGTTGGTTGGTTATTGGTTTTACGACACGTCGACCGTTGAGTCATATAGCGTCGCCAATCTCTCACGCCGATTGATCGCGGGCGAAGAGTAGCGACAGGTGAGATTCGAACCCACAACCTTTCGATTGTGAGACGAGCATCTTACCCCTAGACCACTCGTCCCCACAATGCCAGGTAGTGGTCGACAGCGTCGGACAGTGTCAGATAGTAGTCGCCATCATCGGGCAGTGTCAGATAGCAGTCGCCATCGTCGGTCAGTGTCAGGTAGCGGTCGTCAGCGTCGATCAGTGTCAGGTAGCGGTCGCCATCGTCGGGCAGTGTCAGGTAGCGGTCGCCAGCGTCGGTCAGTGTCAGATAACGGTCGCCAGCGTTGGGCAATGTCAGGTAACGGTCGCCACCGTCGGGCAGTGTCAGGTAATGGTCGCCACCGTCGGGCAATGCCAGGTAGCGGTCGCCAGTGTCGGGCAATGTCAGGTGGTGGTCGCCACCGTCGGGCAATGCCAGGTAGCGGTCGCCAGTGTCGGGCAATGTCAGGTAGTGGTCGCCATCGTCGGGTAGTGTCAGGTAATGGTCGCCAGTGTCGGACAGTGTTCGGTAGCCATCATGGTAAGCAGGTTTGATCGTGCAGTGTTTGGCGATGTTGTGGTGTTATGGTGTTGGTAAGTTGGTGATGCTTGAGTTGTTGCCTGGTGTTTTTCTGGTGTTGTGCTTGCTTCTTTGTGAAGACGTTCTCAGTCCTGCTTAGTCATTTTGTTCGAAGGGACTGTTGTCCGAACGAATGCTCGTTTGCCGGGTGTTCCGTCATCATTGAATGGCACTCGTATTCCGGGTGTTACGTCATCAATGAATGGTACTCGTTTGCCGGGTGTTACGTCATCAATGAATAAGATCAGCTAATCATGAGTGCACCAATGAACACCTATTGGGTCGTCAATGCATCTAGCGTAGAAAAGCGGCCTGTGAGGGGTGTCATAGACGGCTGCCGTTTTGAAACGGTGCATGCAATTTACCACAACTCGTGGAACAGTTGGTTATGTAGAATAGGTTGTTGCTTGGCGCATTGTGTGCGCAGGGTGTCGAGATCGCCCGACGTCTTGTCTGTAACCTTACGGATAATATTCATAATAGAAAGCCCACCGGCATCGTTGCGATGTTTACAATGGAATGTGATTGTGGCTCTATAAAGTCGACTAGCATCGTAAATAGGATAGTCTGTCAGTTGTCGGTTATGTCTTTTGTTGCCTGTGCCGCAGATGTCAACAACCGTGTGATTTTATCATATGTGGGTATTGGGTTGGAAATGTAGGTGGCTTCACTCTCTGACCATAACAATGGCCAAATTTTCACACAAAGCAGAATAGGTAAGGCATGACTTTCTGTTGCCAAGAGGTCGCAACTGAAGCAAAGATTATTAACATAAAGTATTCCTAACACAGCATGTCAATCGTCTCCTGACTCGGAGAATCCACGAGAAGCATTGCATCGTGATTGGTCACATTCATTGCCGCCGAATTTCTTGGTTGTGTTTCGCTCGCAGTGTACATATGGATGCACGTAATTTCATCGGTTTGTGCTCCAGTTAACATGTTATTCGAGTTGCTGCTGCACTCCCTGCTAGGGAGTCCAGTTATGGTGCGGCTTACGGCACACACCACAGACATAATGTGACAAAATTAAGCTTGAGATTCCAGTCCCAGCAGAGGAATTCACCAGTGCCCGCACTGATATTACCAGATTCCTCCGGCTTGTTAGTAGAGCGAAAAACTGTGGAATGCTAAATCCAGCTAGGAGCCAAAGATGAAAAGCATCGAATTCGCCTTTCTCTGAAATATTTGAACGCATCAAGGTTCATTTGCCGTTGCACGAAAATAACTAGTCATTGACCAAAGCTTCACGATATCGTAGGCTTCAAAGGAAATGTACGAGTGTTTGTACTTCCAAATATCCAAGGGAGCATGAAATAACTGAGATTTAGGGGACGAACTACATCCATTTAAAGTCATCTTTTTTTCCTATGCACTATCATAGAATAGATGTCAATCTTAGATAGAAGCAGCCATTTTGACCTTTCTTCAACTATGTTTCTGACTCGATTGTAATTAGCTCTTGAACCACCGCGGGACTGGAGGCTGATGGGACTATGACTATGGCTGACGGGACTATGGCTGGAGGCTGATGGGAAGGGCAGTCCAGCGCTCCTGCCACCAAGTGTAACCATTCTGTAAGCGGACACCTCACATTTATCCTAGTTCTGTGGGGAAGGGCCCAAACATCGTTTCAAAAACCGGTGTCGTTGCTCTAATCGCTGACCGTGCAGCCGCTTCCAAGTCACCGACAGCTACGTCTGTCCCAACCGGTACAGCATCTCAGTTGTGATGGAGACGAAGCCAGGACTTAGCGTGCCTTCGGAGCCCGACGGACGGCAAAGAATCTTCACAAATATATGCCCCGTCCGAAAGATCCTATCGAGTCAAGCCGTTTGGAGCCGCCCGCACTACCAAGAATCTATCGAACACCCGGTAGATTCTATCCCTGACGGGTATAATATTTTTCGAGTGCTTGGCGGGTGCTTGCGAACGCTGCTCTTTTCCTTTGATGAGGAGCATGCTTCACGAAATGCGCATGCTTTGTCGCCAATATGACGCACCAGCACTTAGTCAGACGCACGGGCAGAATATGGCTGACGCTCAGAACGCGGGAATCAAGATTCTATTGGACGTCCGGCAGATTATATTATCGTCCGGGCGACTCAGAACGTACGCTTAGTTAAGGGCTATGTCGAGATGATGGTCCAGCCCACCATGAAGATGGTGCAGCCCACTGCACGGATGTGCCTTTCGCCACATCCGTGCAGATGAACCTCCCTAACCAGACGTGGACCTAGCCCAAGAGAGGTCTAGTGTCATCAACAGATCCTGAGTCGGGTCATAGTCAGTTGTTTAATACGAGCACCAGAGAGCCTCTCACATCACGCTAGCCGAGAGGCAGCTTGCTCCCTCCCTGAGATATGTGAAGCTGCTGAAACTAGAAATGCAAAATTTAAAAGGAAGATTACGGCTGTATAAGCGAACTCTCTGTAGTACAAATTTCAAGAACCTATGTCACTGCCTTTGGGGTCAAATGACACCAACCGATCGGCCGGCGCTCGTGTGACGGACCTTTGTGACGGTCGGCCGCCGTCCGTTAGTTATTTGGGCTTTTTGCCTTTCTTTTTTTCGCTTTAGAGCGCTTCAACGGGTCTTTGAACTTCGCGCGGCCGTATCGGTCGACTTTGCACCCACGCAGTTCTGATGTTTATCAACGGATTTCAGCTTTTTGACGTGCCATGCGCTGATGAATGTCCAAGAATGTCCCAATGTTTCATTGCAGTATCTCTGCCAGATTATGAGGTATATTCGAACATAGGAAGATGGGTGGATTCCGTCCGCTTCCGATGCGCGTGTTAATGGAGAGGGAGTAATGGCTTCACAAATCCCCAGGAACCTCCTCCAGTCTCACATAGTACATATACGAATCAATACGGTGGGCACAAGCCAGCAGTATGATGTCCAAACATAGGCATACATCAGTTTTTCTGGAACTCCTTACACCAAGTCAGCGTTCAATCATAGGCAGCATTACTCCAGTTTACATTAATTATGACATGATTCTGGTGCAGTAATTAAGCATCACAACTAATTCCCAACTGCGCGCTCCAGCGGAATAATCCGAATCTTTTAACTCCCTTTCCTGTCTCCATATATAAAGTCACGAGCCGTTCTTACTAGCCTCGTGCACCTTCCCATTTTGCAGGCGGAGTGCTTTGCCTGATAAGCCTTACGTAAATCCACCTTCGCGAGTAACTTAACTAACATCACTTCGTTGAAGTAGGAAGTGTTTCAGTATCATCGAACAAAACCGAGAAAATTTTATATGAAAATGGGGAAGGATAGCACCTCTTCACCCTGAGCCTTTTCCATTAACCCATAATAACCTCCATTTCCCCAGATAATGTGTAAGCACACTGACAGCACTGCATCATAAGTAAAAGCATGTCAGAAAATAACTCTTCCTAGATTGGCGATCTAGGCGAGAGCGCACCAGACGGGACGGGCCAACAATATCGCAGCACCACTCCTGCGATGGATCACGACAAAAAAGGCCCAGTTCTGCTGAGGCATCTTACCGGACTGTCCCATCTGCTCGCTTCCCGCCACCGGTGGTCACCGTGAGACACGTGAATGGGAGGCCGACCCGGCGATGATTTACCGGCCGCGACCATTTTATCCTGATGGTGTTTGTGCTGAGCTTGCCTGCGGCGGTGACGGATCGCGATATCAGCTGATTGTCGGGGCAGGACCAGCGGATGTGGAGGCGGCTGAGCGTCACGTGTACTACCGTCGGAAGGCCGGCACGAGGTGCCATGCTCCGAGGTCAGAGAGAGAGAGAGAGAGAGAGAGAGAGAGAGAGAAAAAAAAGGAGAGGAGAGGGGGCAGATATCCATATTCCACAACTCCACCGAGTGTGATATGGACATTTGGTAGATATGAAGCTGAAGCTGAACGAATTGCTCCGATAGAATCAAGCTCAGCACTCTCCTCTCCCCGTCCCCCATCCCGTTCTCCCCTCTCTTCCTCTTCCTCTTCCTCTCCCCCTCTCTCTCTTTCTCTTCCTCTTCTCTTTTTCTCGCTTTCTCTCTTTCTTTCTCTATCTTTCCTCTTCTCTCTCTCTCTCTCTCTCTCTCTTTCTCTCTCTCTTTCTCTTCTTCTCCTTCTCCTTCTCCTTCTCCTTCTCCTTCTCCTTCTCCTTCTCCTTCTCCTTCTCCTTCTCCTTCTCCTTCTCCTTCTCCTTCTCCTTCTCCTTCTCCTCCTTCTCCTTCTCCTTCTCCTTCTCCTTTCCTTTCCCTTTCCCTTTCACTTTCTCAGTCCCTTTCCCTTTCTCTTTCTCTTTCTCTTTCTCTTTCTCTTTCTCTTTCTCTTTCTCTTTCTCTTTCTCTTTCTCTTTCTCTTTCTCTTTCTCTTTCTCTTTCCCTTTCTCTTTCTCTTTCTCTTTCTCTTTCTCTTTCTCTTTCTCTTTCTCTTTCTCTTTCTCTTTCTCTTTCTCTTTCTCTTTCTCTTTCTCTTTCTCTTTCTCTTTCTCTTTCTCTTTCTCTTTCTCTTTCTCTTTATATTTATCTTTCCCTTTTTCTTTCTCTTTCTCTTTCTCTTTCTCTTTCTCTTTCTCTTTCTCTTTCTCTTTCTCTTTCTCTTTCTCTTTCTCTTTCTCTTTCTCTTTCTCTTTCTCTTTCTCTTTCTCTTTCTCTTTCTCTTTCTCTTTCTCTTTCTCTTTCTCTTTCTCTTTCTCTTTCTCTTTCTCTTTCTCTTTCTCTTTCTCTTTCTCTTTCTCTTTCTCTTTCTCTTTCTCTTTCTCTTTCTCTTTCTCTTTCTCTTTCTCTTTCTCTTTTTCTTTCTCTTTCTCTTTCTCTTTCTCTTTCTCTTTATCTTTCTCTTTCTATTTCTCTTTCTCTTTATCTTTCTCTTTCTCTTTCTATTTATCTTTCTCTTTCTCTTTTACGTTCTCTTTCTCCTTCTCTTTCCCTTTATCTTTCTCTTTTTCTTACACTACAGTGCAGTACAGTACAATATTTTTCGATCGGAAATATGTTCCACCAAAATTCACAAACTATTATTGGAACCAATTTCGTGAACAACGGGCTACTTTCCACCAGGGAATCCATTCCACGTCACTACGGCAATTTCGGGAAAGCTCTGGTCGTTAAGCGGTTCAGCAGAAGAGATCAGTGTAAGGCTTCAGAGCAGTGACACGTACGACTGGCCATGAGGAGGCCCTGGCCGATACCGCTATGCACCTGTCGTGTCAAGTGTCTTCCCCTGCAATTTGCCGATTGGTCACCGCAAAGACCGCAAAGGCGCACAGAGGAAAAGGGAAGAGTGGTGGCAGGACTGGACCTGCGTCTGTAGTTACCGGGTGGAAGGCGGCCAACACCGGCCGACTGAGGCCGGAACATGTGCAGTGTCGACGTCAATGGGCGTGTCATGTCACTCGTGAATATTGGGCTCTGGCTTGGACTATATGGTCGGTGCAAACTTTGGTCTAAGTTTTGTCAAGCTTAGACGTCAAGGCATCGAGAATAGCCACAAATCTTACATGCGACATGCAGAACTTCCAAAACACTGGACATTACAGTGGCCGATAATATATTCACAAACAATCTTTGCAACACAAATTCGCTGACTTTAACCCTCGCTCGTGTGCGAAATTTTGCCACCTTTTTCAGTGGAGGGGGAGCGGGTGGGGTGCAACTCCCTGGCGTTAGCAAACGAAACGTGCTGTAGAGACGAAAAAAATACGGGCATGTGTGATGGAACGAGATCCCGCAATTGTTGACCCTACAAGTCCGGTCAGGCTAGGCCAAAATTTGACCTCGCATTTGAAAGCTTGATAAAATGTTGGTTAAAACCACTGCTTCCACCTACTCATGGCAAAAATGGACTTAAAATGACCCTAGATATCCTGCCAAACTTAAAAGGTAGCCCAGTCAACACAGATTAGTGATCTTGAATGACCTTGGAATGGTACAGGGATAGTGTCCGAATATCAGTTGAGTCATCTATTAGCCTAACCCGCACAAAATGTGTCGCTTTAAGTCACACTGTTATGTCAAGATGAGATAATCCGCGATTTGGTTCAAAAATGGTCTGGGCTGTTGTTCTTAATGACAACATAGATCGGTGACCTAACATGGCACAACAACAAAAAAATACAAAAAGCTCCGAAAAAGAAGTTATCGAAAATTTCGCTGGGTTCCGTTGAGCGGTTCGGAAGCTATCCACGAAACGTCTTAGGGGGCTGTTGCATCAACCATCTCCACTGGCGAGGGTTAAAGCGTGATTGACATGATTGTACAACGGCCGTTGTGAGCTCCTTACGAAAGGAGAGGGACATTTTACGGCTGTGCACCCCCTCTAAAATCCCCATACCACCCGTACCACCGTCGTAGGTATGGAGCGCAAGGCCTAGTGCGCAAAATATACATTGGAGTCGGTATTTGCAACGAATGAAATACCGAAACGAAATCTCAGCATTACCGTTAGACTCTTCTGAGCTGCATCTGGGCTGCATCTGGACTGAAGCTAGGCGAACGCCGAAAAACCGGCGTATCTGGTCGGCAGCACGTGGCAGCATCACGTGGCATGCGCAAGTAGAAGCATGAAATTGGCACGGTCGTCCAGTGTGTTTTGAAGGAATCGAGTGTCAGTTTCATATTTATCGGACTCGTGATTTTCAAGTGGTACATACATACTCGTCCAAATGTACCAATTATACGGCCAATTTCACGTGATTTCAGCAAGATCATGTTAGCATGCGAAGCGCATTAATGAAGAACGGTTTTGCCGATCAGGGCCATTTGCCTCCTCGTTGGTGCTTGACCAACATAAATATCAGCTATATATTAATTTACATTATATCTTCATGAAAATACTGTGCCTGTTTATAAATGCATTAGATAATCGTGGTGCTTTTGCGCAATGCAAACATAATTAGGTAAGTCTTCGCACTGTATTTCCATTAATGTTCAATTATTATCGGGAGACAACTTAAATCACTCAACATGTCTTCCTTTCCAAAGTAAACACGTGTGAGAAAACACTCATTCCTTTCAACAATCACAAGCGCATTTCCAGATATGGGCCAGTGCTCCAGACAAAATTCGAAATTGCAGAGGCTGGAGAAGTCCCGCCGCGATGAAAATGGATGCTCGTGACTTCCGAAGCTTTCTATTAAGAAAGGTGTATTCAGCCAAGGAATATGGAGCGGAGGGAAGGCAGACCTGAGTCCGACAGTGTTGCAAAACCAATATAAGAGACGAGTTGAAATGAACGAATGATAACTCACATCCCCATCTTTTGTCAACATGCTGAGTTGCAGAGAGTTCAGCAGCCTGCGAGTGTCGATGATAAACACATTTTAGCTTATATAAATCCCCGGTCTGATGAAGCCTGGACCGCTGATGCTGCGGGCGAAGCGAGGCCCACGGGCTCCGTGACCACATTCCCTCCCGCTCTCCGCCAGGGAATTTTACTGAAAGGTAAAAGGTGTTATTTCTAGGAAGTGGCAGGCCGGTTGGGATTCGCTGTCAAACAATAAGCGCAACACTTTCGAGCCCTGTATTCGTGAGTGGACGTCATCTTCACATTGAAACCGACGCAGCGTGGTGTTTTTGTGTCGCCTGCGTTTGGGATGCAACTACGCGACACTCCAGTATCTTCTGAGTGGTGATGAGACGCTGTTGTATCCTAGGTGCCCTGCATCAACATCAGTGCGAGGCATACCATATAGCCTCTTGTCCCCGGCTTTCCCACGAATGGGAACGCCACTTTTCAGATTGCTCTGGGAAATTACCGTTCCGTGATTTACACTCGCCATTACAGTATGAGACCCGCGTAATGACCTATCATGACGGCGGAAGAACGCTACTTTCTCTTTGCGACGGGTGAGATGAAGGGGTCGGCCGCTTGCATCTGCGTTTGGACAGGAGCATGGGGACAGGAAACGATCAGATGGTGAGCTTTCGAGCAGTTGAACGAACTTTTGACCACACAAATAAAGAAGAAGAAGAAGAAACGTGGTGCTCCAGAATCAAAGGTGCCGAAATCTCAGCTCTTACGTTAAGTGTGGGGAGGGAGACAGAAAACAGTCACGGTCTTATCCATGAAGCTTGAAAAAAATATTATGCGCCCCTGGTGTTGTACCGCACTTGGAAACTGAAGTTTATGGTGACATTGCTCCTTTTGGGGACGAAATCGAATACCCAACCAGACAACGTGCGCCCAGCTTTGTCTCGTAAATTTTAACCTGATAATAGCGTTCAAAATATTCCAGTTATTAGGATTATTGCTGGTACTGCTGGCATGCATCCAGAGCCAGAGCAGGAATGTCTGCTGCTGAATGGATTGAATGATGAGGATTCTAATTATGGGAAAGGTGTAGGCCTTGAAAGGAACATGCTTTTTCTATTCCTTTTCAGAAAAATGGTTGTTCTCTCCGTTTGTTGGCCTACGATTGGTTAAAAATATAGCTAATCTTAAAATGACCTTCCACTTCTCGCGATCTTTCCAATGTCTTCAAAGGACAGTTTAAGCCTATTCATGATCCGCCTGCACAGAGACCAGGGATGAAAGTTGGAATCAGCGTGAAGCGCTTATCCGCTACGCCGCGGAGTAATTATCGAAAAGCGTTGTAATGAATTGGCAGAACACGGAATGATCCGGAAAGTGCGAGCTATCCCGTTCATCACAGTAAAGTATGATAAAGAGTGTGCGCTTGTGGTGTTGAATAATGCGATCATCACTTCACAAATCACTTGGGGAAACATGAAGTACACACGAAATGGCTCAAGTCAGCATTATGTAACCTTGTGATGATGCTTGAGAAGCCTACATGTAATATCGAGGATGCAAATTCTGGCGATGTATGAACCAGGATATGTGTGCTACTACTTTTTGATGCTATACATTAAACAGTTCTCAATCGGCCAGTCACTGAAGGGCTTTTTTGTCCTCTTTGGTTCTTCTTGAATAGCGCCGGAGCCGTTCCTGTCAGACAGTGCAAACTTTGAACACTTAAATACCAACCAGGCCAAGTCGTGACAAAGCTGGAGTCCAAGGTTTTATCGGCCATGTCGGCATAACGTCATACAATAGTATTCACATATTGTACTCACCGAGTGACCGATGTCCATGTGGGCCATTGCCGGTCGAGGGTGGTCGACCGCGCCTCTCCCTCTGAGGTATGGGTGGTGCGCCATGTGACATGTGACCGATGTCCATGTGGGCCATTGCCGGCCGGGTGTAGTCGTGGCCGAGAGTCGCTGGTTTGTCGACGAGGGTGGACTGTTGAACCGTGGTCGTCGTGTGTCAACCCGTCGCCGTTTTTTTCAGTTTGAAAGCTTCGACAATGGAGGGTGATTATCGACAGTTTCACGTTCGGAAAAGTTGTCGCCAGCGGGGTCCGGGCTAATTATGGGCTAATTAAAAGCCCAGGAAAATAACTATCTCTGAAATGTTGTCGTGATCCCGGATCAGGTTCAACTTATCTACAATGGTGCTGCGGCCCAGACAAGACTGGATCGAGGAAGTTGGGCTGCATTTTAAAAGTCGACATAATCACATTGAATTCTACTACTCTACTTCTACTCATCTAATCTAATCACATCTACTTCGGTCTAAAGTCGTCACCCTCTTGCTGAAAGGAACTCCTTTGCCGAATACTGTTCACACATCTGAACACTTGGAGGCATTTGCCTAATTTTAGAACCAGCATAGATGGCGCGGTGTGACACCGAGTCCTTCAGCATTGGGACTTTTCCGCTCAGTTCCTGCATCACACACAATCGTGGGTGGGTTTGTGTGGGTGAATTTTGCGCTCAACGCGGCATCGGTAGCGCACTGCGATTGAGGCGAGAGATCGTCACACTCCGTGGGCACGCAGGTGTCACGTGACGTGCGTGTGACGTGACCTCGGGACGGTCGGCTGACGTGACCTCGGGACCGTCAGCTGACGTGACCTCGGGACTGTCGGCTGACGTGACCTCGGGACGGTCGGCTGACGTGACCGTGGGACGGTCGGCTGACGTGACCTCGGGACCGTCAGCTGACGTGACCGCGGGACCGTCAGCTGACGTGACCCCGGGACGGTCGGCTGACGTGACCGCGGGACGGTCGGCTGACGTGACCTCGGGACCGTCAGCTGACGTCACCGCGGGACCGTCAGCTGACGTGACCCCGGGACGGTCGGCTGACGTGACCTCGGGACGGTCGGCTGACGTAACCTCGGGACCGTCAGCTGACGTGACCTCGGGACGGTCGGCTGACGTGACCTCGGGACGGTCGGCTGACGTGACCTCGGGACGGTCAGCTGACGTGACCGCGGGACCGTCGGCTGACGTGACCTCGGGACCGTCGGCTGACGTAACCTCGGGACGGTCAGCCGACGTAACCGCGGGACCGTCAGCCGACTCGGCCACTGCCGCCCGAGCCGGCACCGCAAAGTTTCGCCATCCAGCCGCTTCCTGGAACAAAGAACACGAGTGCTTCGAGGAAAATATTTGGATGAAAGCCTTCGCCGGTAAGCACAAGAAAGCTACACCGCACGATAGTTACTCACCATTGGACGCGGATGCACCAGACCGGAACGCGAGCTTGTTTTACTTGCGTGACAGTATAGCGCGGAATTGTTCAGCCCAGAAAATATTATTGTCGGCGCTCTTCTCGCTCCTTCCGCTTCTTAGCTGAAGCACGGGATTCTCAGTAAAAACGGCGTTGTATTTGCTGGCAGCGTCGTTGAATGTTGTCAGTCTTCATGTTGCCACACGATAGCCACCGCGTACACACTGGCGGATCCAGTCGACTATCAACGGGAGGATGGGGGCCAGGTGGGGGAGCAGGTGCTGATGCAGCCGATCGGTTTTGTCAAGCTTCGACAAGTTCTCAGATCGTCCCAAATCATGGCGAGTGATGAGCTTCGCAGTCCTGTTCGTAGAAAATATCTCCTTTCGGATGGGGGAGCAAAAAAAATGTTGGCGCCATCTTCCGGCGATTTGGATGGAAGCATTGCTGGAGGGGCTCATTGGAACCGCACATGGTGCCAAAGCGTAGGCGTAGATTGTCCACCCAGATAATGATGCTGATAATGAAAAAATAAGCTGTATATTACAAATACAGACCGACAATGTCGGAAAGCCTTCGAGCGCAATAAACTGTCTCCGTGGCAGCACAAACGGATCCCAAAGCCAAACTTCGTCGGTTTTAGAATACCAATGTTCAAGAAATTATCATTACCCAACCAAGTTATCAATGCAGCTTTTCGCAGCTCGCAGTTTTCCGCTGTTTTGTTGTTATGAGCCAAAGCCAAGTGCGTCAAAATTCCTGCCCATTCCATATTTCATTCCCGTTCCGATTCCTTTCCGTTCCCATTTCCTTCTCATTCCGTTCCCATTCCGTTCACATTCTGTTCCCATTCAGTTCCAATTCCGTTCACATTCAGTTCACATTCCGTTACCATTCCGTTCACATTCAGCTCCCATTTCGTTCACATTTCCTTCCCATTCCGTTCACATGTCATTCCAATTCCGTTCCCAGTCCGTTCCCATTCCGTTCCTATTCCGTTCCTATTCCGTTCTTATTCCGTTCCTATTCCGCTCCTATTCCGTTCCCATTCCGTCCCCATTCCGTTCCTATTCCGTTCCCATACCGTTCCCATTTGATTCCCATTCCGTTCCCATTCCGTTCAAGTTCCGTTTCTATTCCGTTCATCTTCCCATTCCGTTTCTCTTCCCATTCTGTTTCCCATCACTTTCCCATTCCCATTCCGTACACTCCTGGCCATTCCTGCGTATTCCGAATTTCAGATAGATATATGCAAATGCGTCCAAATGTAAGAGGCAAAAACACGAATGACGAACGCCAAGCCTGGCATCATAGTTTCGTATCAGATTTTATATATATTTGATAACGACGACATGATACATCAAGCTTAACCGCATTTACTACGGAACTTCGAGCCATAGCATCAAAGTCGTCATATTATGGTCGTGCATCGTACTTGGCTGCATTACTTTATTTAAGTTTGCTGTTTTCTCTGTTTCCATCGACCACGTGCGACTGTTGACAGGGGTGCAGTCAGGGGGAGGGCACACTGGGCACATGCGCCTCCAGTCAGGTCCGAGGCGGCCCCGAATAGCTTCTCAGAATGATCCAAAGATGATTTCACAGGAGTGCTAGGACCTCCCAAGGATGTTGGCACGGTGCCAATCAGCCCCCGGGGAGTTCCTGGAGGGTGTAAGAGTCCAGAGATTTAGGGCCCCTTTCCGAATCTGGGGTGACCATCTGACGGCTCGGACAGCCCCATCAGAGATCGGAGGGCCCTAATCGGAGATCAGAGATCGGAGGGCCCTATCACAGCTCAGGCACGGGCGGATCAGCGGCGTTTCGCTCTTCACACCGCGGATCTATTTGTTTCCGACAGGCGACATGGTATGTACCTTTCTGCTTGCATGCTGGTCTGGTGGTGTAGAGGGCCACACAGCACCACCGGCACCGGCCGACGCCGATGCATCATCAACACCGTCACCCACTGAGACCCAACACAACGCTGATGTGCGACCAGCCCACCAATCATCCTCCCCCCCCACCCCAGCATGCTTGTCATGCGTTAATGTTTGTGCCGTTTCCCCTTCCCTGGCGGGCGCTGGTCGGTGTCGCCGCTGCCGGGAGAAGAGCTGCCGCGCAGTGACGGCTGGGAGCGACAGTCAGTCTGCCTCTGGCTGTTACGGGTCTGGGAGAAGAAGTAAGCCCACCGCTGGTCGTTACGAGGCTGGGAGAGGAAGTCAGCCTATTGCTGGTCGTCACAATGCTGGGCGAGGCGGTCAGCTCGCCGCCGGCCGCCAGTGGGCAGGCTGGATTTAAGTTCAGCACAACAATGATATGCATGATGGTGCCGTACAACTTAGCGCCAACTCCAAGCTTGTCCAAATTTGCTTACCACTGGAAATGCTTATGATGACTTAAGAAACTATGTTTTTCTTAGGTGGCATCCAGGAACTTCTACAAGGCCAAAATAATGGCATTGTTATTATCAAGTGCAATGGTTTTGAAGATGGCCTTCACATTTTCCTTAGTGTCTCAACACAACTATTATTCCATCAGATCAAATATTATTACTTGAGATGGGTTACTACTCATGGGCCGTCAAATGACACAGTCGACAAGCGAGAGTAGGATAATATTTATTGTTGTCGTAGGGTAGTAGGAAATTCCTTAATTTTACCGAGCTTTGGCTCCATGAGCCCTTTGCAAATTCGGTGGTCGAATTCTGACCCACGTGTGGAGGAGGAGAGTCGCTCCAGATGGAAGGAAGACATCAATCGTCACGTAGGAACAGTGTTAACAGCTCCTTGAACACCCATTTTTGCGACCAAATCTTAGGGTTTCGATCATCCCATTGCCACCTCTGCTGAAAGTGTCATGTCTGTAGTTTCCTTTAGTCTCAAGGTTCAAGTGGTGTATCCGAACCGCCTCTCTACTTTGCGTTATACATGAAGCCTCTTCGCTGTGCAAGTTGAAGCTCTGTATATTGATGATTAACCTGCCACATTTCTACTGCAACATTTTTGTCATTCCGATAATCATAAACACACACAGAACGGCCAGGTTCGAACATTTCCGCAAACGTTTAGGAAACTATGGCAATTAGTCTCACTTGACGAGCTGCATTATCCACGGTATCTATGTTGTAACTGTATCCACACCAATTTCATCCATTTTGTTTTACGCAGCACCCTAGAGCGGATCCAGGAATTGTCATGTGGCTCTTGGTATCTGGAGGGGCGCAATTTCTTCGGAGGGGAACTCTGGTTAAAAATGATCGAGGGCTGCACTGGAGCTTTCCCGGAAGGGCACCTTTTCCCAGCCGGAGGGGCACCAATTTCCATGGGGGCATGTGCCCCCAGTGCTCTCATCTGTATATTCGCCCCTGGCAGCGCCCAGCTCTTCTCTAATCATACATCCTTCCCTCAACTATGACAATCACCATTCACTCGGTCACCATATTTCCTGATCAAGAGTCTACCCCAGGATTTTGCCTACTCTTGCCTCAGGATTTTGAGTTGCGCCCAGGAGGGGCGCAACTCCTGTCAACCAGCACACCACAAACCTAAGCCGTCATGAAAGGCATTACGCGAGGAACATAACATCTGTCTCAAAGCTGGACATTTGATTCACCGAGAACCATGCACACAGCTTTAGTTACGGTGGCTATGCTTGCATTTTGACTCTACTCCCGTTGATTGAATTGAATTGAATCATATGCGAGTTCCGGAGCCTTGGAACCCCGCCCCTTCCCATAAGCTAGGGCACAAAGCATGAAATATTGCACGAGCTTGCAACTACCGCCGCGAGACCGTTCAGGTACCTGAATAAAATATTCCAATTTATTTATGACAAAAGGCGTCATATTTGATGCCGTACTTGATGTAATGCGATTATAGTAATAGTCGTATTCAGCACACATGCTGTGCTACTTTAGCATCAGTTTTCTCTAACATACCTGCTCTTCTGTGCAAAATATTCAACTATTGTTCTCCAAATGTGTTTATTTCGAACCGTAAAATGTGATTTTATTTTTGTCGAAAAATAGCTTATTATAAAGCTTGCCAACAGGTTCATTCATTCATTCATTCGTCCATTCATTTCAGATATTCAGCTTTGATATGCATCGTGACAAGGCCAGCCGTATGCTACTTATGGCCTGAGTAGTTCCAAACATTACTTACGCGGTGCACCATCGTACGCTTCAGCACTCTAGAAGCACGCAAGCATAATATTTCCCAAGGACGCGGTGCTTCCTGCTGATTTCAAATAGTTGACAGCTATTCGATATGTCGAAGTAACGGCGCATTCACCATCCATACCAGTTTCTTCCATTCAAGCACAACCAAAAACATCACACAGGGAAGCAGCTTAAGTGATTACATCTTTCTCTTTGGACACCGCATGAGCTCCATTGTGCAGAAAAACGCTGTCGTCTCTGGTGGCGCCGTCGGTGCTGTTAATTGTCCAAGTGCTGTCAGTATGGCCGTAGGCGCTTCAGCGGAGTGGCATACCATCACAGGCCAGAGAGCATTATCCACGGACGATTAACGTGGCAATGAGAAGCGGCGGCGTCCCTTTTAGCGGAGCACCCGGCTGCCGGAAGCGGCGACCGCGGTAACCGTGCCGCCGCCGCTCCAGGCATGAATAACAGGGCTGCGGCGAGCCGGCGGCGCCTATGCTGAGTCACGGAGCAGTAGGGAGGGGGTGGAGGAAAGCGGTGATACGAGCCACAGGGAGGAGGTAGAGGACAGCGGTGATGCGGTGTGTCAAGGAGAAGGTAGAGGACAGCAGTGATGCGATGTGTCAGGGAGAAGGTAGAGGACAGCAGTCATATAGAGCCAGAGGGAGGAGGTGGAGGACGACAGTGATACGGAGTCCCAGGAAGGAGGTAGAGGACAGCGGTGATACGGTGTGTCAGGGAGAAGGTAGAGGACAGCAGTCATATAAAGCCAGAGGGAGGAGGTGGAGGACGACAGTGATACGGAGTCCCAGGAAGGAGATAGAGGACAGCGGTGAAACGGAGTGTCAGGGAGAAGGTAGAGGACAACAGTCATATAGAGCCTGAGGGAGGAGGTGGAGGACGGCAATGATACGATATGTCAGGGAGAAGGTAGAGGACAGCAGTCATATAAAGCCAGAGGAAGGAGGTGGAGGACGACAGTGATACGGAGTCCCAGGAAGGAGGTAGAGGACAGCGGTGAAACGGAGTGTCAGGGAGAAGGTAGAGGACAACAGTCATATAGAGCCAGAAGGAGGAGGTGGAGGACGGCAATGATACGATATGTCAGGGAGAAGGTAGAGGACAGCAGTCATATAAAGCCAGAGGGAGGAGGTGGAGGACGACAGTGATACGGAGACCTAGGAAGGAGGTAGAGGACAGCGGTGAAATGGAGCCGCCAGGAGGGTGACAGCAGTGATACAGAGCCACGGGGAGGAGACAGAGGACAGCGGAACACCAAACGGTTAACAGTGGAACGCGAGGCCGCTGTCGGCGGCACTACGGTGCGGGGCGGGGACAGAGCTGGGGCATAGAGTCGGACACTAGGCACCTCACGACCGACATCGGCGCGCGTGGACGATGTGACAAGTTTGGCGGAAAACGCGCCGCCACGAGCGGACAGGATGCCGCCGCTGCTGCCAAATCTTAATTAGTGGCTGCCAGTGCAGTTGCCAGTGCCGGTGCATCAGAGCGTGCGGACGTGCTCGGCCTGTGTGTGCGTGCAGGCCTCGGTGACCTGCACGTACACCTGTCCACCACACGGTTCATAGTCGGCCGATGGCTTGGCCTTGACCCTTGGCGACCTGCACGTACACCTGTCCACCGCACGGATCATCCCCGACCGATGGATTGGCCTTGACCCTTGGCGACCTGCACGGACACCTGCCCACCGCACGGATCATCTCCGACCGATGGTTTGGCCTTGCCCCTTGGCGACCTGCACGGACACCTGCCCACCACACGGATCGTCGCCGACCGATTTCTGCTGTGTTTGGGGACCACTCAATAGATGGATGCTGTGCTTTGAGACCACTCAGTGAGTGTTGGGCGGAAGGTTACAAACGACGACGCCGTCATGGCACGAACCGTGGCGGGCCGACGTTGCTTTTTGTGCAATATGGCGTCGTGCGAGCCTTCGTCGTCCTCACGCTTCGTCGGAATGATGTCAGATAGTTGGCCAGTGGGCCAGCCTTTCAATAAACCAGGATAAAACGCCATTTAGGGCGTTGAACGAGCGAGACAATAGGGTTCCCGAACTGCCAGCACAGCATCAGCGCCCATAGCGATGCGCCGAGGAAATTGTCGATCGACTGCAACTGCCACCTAGTGACAGCCAATGGAGGCAAACGCCGGCCACCTACATTCGTGCAGCGTGGCGCCGTAAGGCTTGGTTAGTGCCATCAGACAACTCCTCTTGTGTAGAAATATTAAGAGCGCTCCAGTGGAAACATTACAATAAAGGTCGGTAAAAGAAAGCATTGGAGGGGTATGCATAGTTCTACTTGATGAAGCTGGCACGCTACCTGGTATACCAGATTACAAGTTTTGACTGTATCCTGGGCAGACGGATTCCAACACTCTTGAAGTTCATCGCTTGCGATTTCCAACTCCAGCGTGAATTCGAAGAATATAACGATAAGGACGCCGGCGTAGTCATTCTGGTAAATATCAGTGTATGCGCCAACGCAGCAATACACAATAGTCAGCTGGTTGGCGGGGTGTGCACTGTGCTGGGCTCGCTGTTAGCCCCGATAGCTATGATGCTTGCATAGTTATTCGCATGCGCTATAACTTAACAACAAGTTCCTTTTTAGCTTTATTTATCGTTTTGGGGTCTGGTGGCCAGACCTGCACTTCTGCACACACGTCAGTATCAACATGACGCTGCGGGCTTCTGCACACACGTCAGCACCAACATGACGTTGCGGGCTTCTGCACACACGTCAGTGCCAGCATGACGTTGTGGGCTTCTGCACACACGTCAGCACCAACATGACGCTGCGGGCTTCTGCACACACGTCAGTGCCAGCATGACGTTGTGGGCTTCTGCACACACGTCAGCACCAACATGACGCTGCGGGCTTCTGCACACACGTCAGTGCCAGCATGACGTTGTGGGCTTCTGCACACACGTCAGCATCATCATGACGCTGCGGGCTTCTGCACACACGTCAGTGCCAGCATGACGTTGTGGGCTTCTGCACACACGTCAGCATCATCATGACGCTGTGGGCTTCTGCACACACGTCAGTGCCAGCATGACGTTGCGGGCATCTGCAAACACGTCAGTACCAACATGACGCTGCGGCTTTAACGTCATTGACGTGATCGTATAGTTGAATTCCTGCATACGCTAAAGCTGACTAATTCCAATACTCTGGAGTGCCAAAAATGTCCACGATCATTTGAACAACTTCCATAGACTAGGATAGAGCAGAATATATATATATATATATATATATATATTTACACGTATTCTAGTTATCACCATGTGTGTGTTAGAACAGAAGAAGCCTAATGTACGATTTGCACGTTTTCAATTGATTATGATTCATATTTCCTGTGCATTTATCGCAAAAAAATATGACTATGAGGTTACAAGTCATATCGAATATGCACGTAAACAATGCTGCTAACGTTAGAACTGTGAACGTTAGCTATCCCATAATCAGTCCAATTTCCTCTGATCAGATACTTATTAAAACCTCATCGATAAATTATTCGCTGGCGATGTAACCACGGCTTATACGCGGCTCCAAACGCATCTGTCATCGAGCCATGGAGTGTTTGATTAATGAGAGTGCATCCTCTCTTCTCGGAGTCGTGACAAGAGTACTTATCCTGCCAGCGTCATTGCACTGCCAAATCAAACTCTAGTTCACATCAAATGAAATACCTTAACTGGAGTACAATTTGCTCTGGAAGTGCAAATTGCAATACAAATATTTAACATTTCTCGTTAAATGTTCACGGATAGATAGCTTGTGACGCATTTTGACAACATAATTCAGCCCATGTCCGCAATGAACTCAAGAGAGTCGTGATTCGTCTCAAGAAAGCAGTTCCTAGCTTCTGAACACGTAAAACAAACACGTGGCGAGAACAGAGAAATTGGGAGAGCTCTTCATCCTCTATGTTTGACATTCGCATCCGAGTTCTTATTTTTACAGCTTCCGGACGGTTGTTTGTGTGTCAGCTGCAACAAGGAACCATTACACAGTACCGATGGATAACTGTCAGTAATACATGCGGGATACCGATCAGCTGATTGGTTGCACGGCAGACGGTACACCGTGAATGCTATCAAAGGTAATATAATTGTCCGACACCATGACATGGCAGCGATTAATGGCAGGGTGGCTATTGCTAACTACCAGCTACTATAATGAAGCTACTGGTTGTAATGCTTAGGTAAACCATGCAGAGTAATCAGGCTTATGCATTCCACGACGAACTAACTAGTGGCGTATTTAGACATTTGAAAGACAAAATCGCCAGCTCATCAACATTTTGGCTCGTTACAACAGGACGTTCTCATATCTTCTTTGGTTGAGCAGCATAGATAACATTTTGGATTATTCGAAGACAACATGCGGGGCGCTATATGATAATCATGGTCAGGGCGCCCGAAAGCCCAAATAACCAACCAACCGACGTAAACAGAACATGTAAATGGCAACCAACAGCTTCCCAAAGAGCTGAGTCTAGGGCATGCGTTAAGTGGGGAAGCACGTTACTCAACATTCTTCTAAATATGCCACTAACTACTGAAACGCAAGTCTATGGTTATATTCAAGTAAATTGGGTTCACATTTTGCAAGCAGGGTTTTAAAAATGCGTGACATAGGGCAGCCGACCCAGACTATCCACCATGTAATGGCGTTTTGGTAAGATCTAGCGAAGATAAACACGTGCAGAGGCAGGCTACACCCTGCGATCATACCTGAGGCTGATCGGATGGCTAGAACGACAAGGAAACGTTACCGATCATTCACTGTCAGCTGGCCGAACACTCATTCCATTCATGGCCCTGATGCACAACTCAGCCTCCTGGTGGCAACGCATTAGTTTCAGTGGTGTGTCTGCACGCCGCTGATCGCCGTGCCCAAATCACGTGCTATTCCGACGTCCCGTGGCATGTGCACCCACACTCGGCGCCCGCACCATTGAGCGCGCCATAAGAACGGTACCCAGAATAAAGGTTGACGAGCATCACGTGCCTCTGAATCTGCCGATCAAGACGCTGTCGAAAAAGCCCGAGAAAGTCAGGAGTGAATGGACCGGAATAGCGCCGCGGGCGATGACTGGGTAACAGCATTCTCCGGTTGTCGGAAAATGCACCAATGTTTTTCACAGAGAAGCCTATTTCATGAAGCTTATTAGTTGCATGCTGAACTGTGAGCGGTAAAGTTTTACTGCAAATAAGTCGAAGTATGCCATCCAGCAAACGTCTACTGTGAGAGAACACGTAAATTCGATGGCAAGCAGTGTGCAATTGATTGTGGAAAGTGAATAAGATAGCACTGCTGTGCTGCATGATGTATCGCGGCATCTCCTTGGTATTTTCATTTTAATCATAGCGCAGAATCAAGCGTAACATTGTACAAAGATTCACACTGGAGAAACACAACACGGTTGTAAATTCCAATTGACACGTCAAGTGCTCGGGAGAATTACGGCTCAAAACAGAAGACAGATGGGTCGGGAACAGAACGAAAACTTATCATGATATTGGCGCTGATTGTGGCGACTAGAGTTGCACAAGCGTCCAGCGTCCCTCCCGATCCCCTGCAAACCAACCGCTGATACCAAATTGCTGAAATCAACCGCTGATACTAAATTGCTCAAACCCAATGCTTACTAGGTTTAATGTGACTACGAAGTCTCCATCGGTTTCCAAAACTGTCACCTGTGGTGAGAGGTACGTCATCCCAGGGAAATCACCAATAAAAAATACGGCCCTTCCTGTCACCAAATCCCAAATCCGCCCCTGATTTAAACTGGCTACGACGGGCTGCTTTCATCTCACAGCTGCCTGGCAACAGGCATTATGTGCCTTGCAGCACATTATAACGTGCACTCGTTCGATAGGTCCTGGTATATTCAAAGGGTGACAGCGAATGCAAAACATTTACTATGGCACGATCCCTAGAAGAAACCATTACCAATGTCAACGTGTTCAGCAATACAGGCCTCGTATGATCCCAGCATAATGTGACAAAATCATGGGCATCTCAACGTCTTTGCACAGCGAAGTGTACATCAGGTTAGGGGTCTCACTTCCACTGGGTCCTGTCTCACGGCGACCTCCTGAAATGTGCACACACGGACATCCTGTTCACGTTTGGAGCGGCCTTCTGAAATCCATGTGAGGTACTTCCAGATTTGGAATTTGGCTCGCCAGTGTATGTCACAATGGTGTTAGACTGTTGATACAGTAGGTGCGTGATGGCGCACGAGGCATTTTTAGAAGACATTTTCTTTAGAAGACATTTCCTGCTAAGCCTGCGTGACATGTGTGTCAACGCCTCTGTCCCCCGCCACGGGATTTGAAGGACACAGGACAGACCTGGTGAGTATGCTACCGAGTGCTTTCCCACGCATCCATGCGATTTTCAGCACAAGAGTGATGCTCTTGCAACGGTATTTACTCTTCTTGTTAGCGTGCTATCTACGAAAGATCAGAAAATGTAGGTCAGTCTGTCATGTTGGTCTGCTTGAACTGATTGCGTTGATGCAATCGTTGGAATAACCATTGTCTAGAAATAATTTTCGTATTTTATTAATTCCACTTTCCAGTCCATCCCAGTTTGATCCTAGCCGGTAAGCCCTAAGCATTTGTGAGCACAAAGCAAACCTTTTCGTGGGTATTGGGTGCGCCGACAAGTAAGGGAGGGCGATGCTTGCAACCATTGGTTTAACGTATATTTATGTGGTGAAGTATCATGTGCTCGCACTGTCAGCGGGGTATCCAAAGGAAGGTATTTGTCCAGGAAATGATAGATCGGTTCTCTCGTAGCTAAACTTAAAAAATGGATGGAAACTGTTGATGCGTTTGCGAAACTCGTCCAAAATCTGCGATTTCAATGTAAGAGTGCCGAGGATATCGTCGATGGTCACCGGCTGTAGGTCTGGAGAACTTAGACGTTGTGATTCGACGGAGTGCATACAAATGACAAAATACCCACTCCATGGCCGTGCCAAAGAGAGGGCCTTGCGTAGTAATTGTCTACCGTCCAGAACAAATCTGCACGACTTTTGTCTTGGTCAGTTTGGCTTATGCCACCGCAACTGGCGTCAGCAGCCACCACGTCAAATGTATGTTGGTTAGTGTAGCTGCATACATTAGGCTTAGCGCCCAATATATTAGCAACCGCAATGTAAGCACCCTGAGCACTCAACGCACGGTCTGGGCCACGGCTCGGTGGCGAAGCTTCGCCGGTGATCGGCGCACGACTGAGAGTAAACAAACCGCAGCCAATGGCAGCAATAAAAACGGGAGTTGGCAACAAATGCCATTTGCGAGAAAACCAGAAACTGAGGTTAAAGCGGCGAGCCGAAATGGCGCAGCACACCGGGCCGCGAGAGCCACCCTCACCACGGAGAGACGGCAGGGAGCTGATAAGGCAACGGTCAGGAAGCGATGGACGCGTCACAACAAGTCGACGGCAGTGACGCACCGCTGGCGAAGAGGGCGCACGCTCGAGCATAGCGACGTTATCACCCCGCCCGCCCGTCTATTCTCTTTTCTCTCTAGTTTTGTTTTTCTTTCTTGTTGTAGTCCCAGTTGCGGGCGGGAACCAATACAACCTACGGCGCAGCTGGGTGATCGGCCGATACAACCCAAACATAAAGTTGTAGGACTAAGAGACACACCGCACCATCCGACCGACGAAGAGAGTAGGTTACCAGACGAAGGAGGCGCTACCAGACGAAAATGCGTGATTCTCCAACCATGTGCTGTCTTCCTGCTTGCGATTTCATGCTTGGTTCTTAGGGCTTGGGGTCGCGCCGACTGCCAAAATCAGTTTGTGCCCATGGCTACTCTTGCTGGCGGTAGCAGAAACTGAACGCACTTCAATCGCTGATACGGGGCGAGCCAGGAGAGTTGTGGGAAGCGCTGGTAATCATTTTACAGGTTATCGGACGCCGTGGACGAGCGGTGCTGTGACAAGTGACGGGAGACAAGACAAGTCGAATGCACGCAGAATCCTAGCTTGCACACCCCCATGCTTGCCCAGTGCACCCTTCAATTCTAGTGTTAATGATTGACCAGGCGGGCGAGAGGCATGTCTGGTTCGGACACTTCATCATTCATGTGCAGCTGCAACAGTAGTTTCTGCCAAGGTGTATAGGGTCAGGGTCTGCCAAGGTAAGGTACTCTGTTTATGTTCGAACCAGACATTCCAGCGATTTGGCAAAAGCAAACAAACATATAATAGGTCAGTGTGCGTAGCAACCGAATACTGATCGGATGCTCCGCCGCCTGCCTAAGAACACCTAATTATTAAGAGGATCATCGGCAGTTTGGGCTTCTTTCCACGCAACGTCCTCTGGCTTCATGTTACGTAAAGCAAATATTGAGGAGATTTACCCATGACAAGAAGCATGTAGAGAAGTAAATGTTTGCAATACTCATCATACGCTGCAGACTACAAATTCTTAACCCGCTCCTTTCGGGGCGGGGGGGAGTGTCTTCTCCCTCTCCAATTAAAGTTATCGAGACAAAGAGAATCATCGATAATGATTTATCGATAACGATAACTCATACACACATGAAGATATATTTTAATGAAACTTGCTACCTGAGTACAATTGGGTAGTGTCTCAAAAGCATATATCTCCAGTTTATGTTTGAGGTCAGGTCAGCGACCTGAGGCCATGGCCAATGCTCCTATTTTTTAAATTATCCATGCTCTATTAACAACATTTTCACCTTGGTATGTAGGAGCATCAGGAAAAGTTTCTTGTCGAGTTTGTTTGACCTCCATCAAGTGGTCTGAGGTCAGGTCACGACAAAAGTGCGCAATATGTACTAAGCTATGTAGGTGCTACCATTGTGTGGTTTACTTCCAGTTTGCATTGCCTAAATGGCGTCAGGGTTGCATTGCACGACCTAAGCTATCCCAATATGCCGTCATGAGACGTTTTTAAAGAATCTAATTTTGTAAAAGACGCTTGCTTTTGTATTATTGAAACCTAAAATTAGGACCAATTTCTGACCCTATTCGTCGAGGACTATCCGATGATAACACGCTCATTTTCCTGCAACGTTTAGTTTGAAAGCTAGCCGGGGGTCTTCTGTGACCCCCTCCCTCCGAGACGGGATATGAGAATCTGACCGGAGGGAAGGCGCGGCTTAATATGTGATTCATCGGCACCAGATATACTACTTGGAGTTACGTACAAGTCGCAGCAGCATACGTGGTGGACAGGTGCCTGCCCTCATTAATGTTAGCAAAGTTCATAGGTGAACTCTGATCAGAGGCGGATACCAGAGGGCACTTAGGAATGTGTCTTTCCCAGGCCCTCGAAAAGTAGCGCGCTTCGGACCGCGAAACGTGCCCATCCGGGAAGGTCCGAATGTATCTCCTGTCCCGCTCAACGGATTTTTTCCCAGCCAATGTTGTAAAAAGTTCAGCACGTTTGAGTCCACCCTCCCCTCCCCCCCTCATTCAACTGCTTAGCGGATGTTTCAGCCAATGGAGCCCTTCTCAGAGGAGTAGGTGTCCCTTCAGGACGATCGAGTGCACCACCGCCAACTACCAAGCCCTCTCACCAACACTAAGCACCAAGGCGTCCCTCTCGGGACTTTGTGCCCCCATGGAAATTCATGAATCCGTCCCTGACTGTGATAGTAGTGACATGGTCGCCGGTCTCGTCACCGCCCCCGCATGGAGACGGTGGGGGATTTGCGACGGCGCGTCTATCTTTCTGTGTCGCGTCCACTCACATATTAGTCGGAGTGGGCTTCAGGGCTTGCAATATGGATAAAGTAACAGCCCCAAAACAAACAAACAAAACACAGCACGATGTTCTGTTGGCGTATCGGGTCGTTGATGCAGCTCCATCTCATGGCACCGCGGTTCGATGGATCGGAGGTCCCACTCATCAAATGACATCCATGGACATACCCTGCACTGGCCCACCTGTGCTGCGCCTGCCGCGTTTGGTGCGAAGAACTCAGCATGTTGTGCCAAGAGAGAAGAGAGGAAGCCGAACAAGGGAAGACATCAGGTGCATGGCACCAGTAGCGCAGCAGAAGAGGAAAAGGTAACTCTGAGATACACACCAGCTCGCCTCTAGAAAAAGCGAAAAGGTTCCAAAGATTCCATGGTACACCAGGGCTTTCACAAACTACCCTCTTTGCGCCTCAAACATTAGCACTTCCTGGCGGAAAATCCAGCTTGCACCTTTATTTAGCCCAATGGTAATGTGACGTCATTCGCCGACTAAATGTGACGTCATTCGCCGACTATGAATGATTTACTTGTGAGTTGTGAGCCGGCGAAAATGGGCGGTACCCCGTCACGGCTGCCGGGGTGGCGCTCGTTTTCCCATCTCCATACTCCCCACGCAGTCTAGATGGCGCTTGCTTCTCCAAACGGCCCAGACTAGGTGGCACCACATGCTGCAAGTGCCAGGCTGTCTCCGCAGCCAGACTGGCTGCTCGCCACCGTTTTCCAGCACCAGTGAGAGTGCTATGCCATATAATTGGTGACAGCATACCTCCTATCAGGCCTTGTTTCTAGGGGGACGATTTGCCCCTCCACTTGTGTCTCCTCACTTGCCCTGCCCAAACGGTTTGCAGAAACGTCCTGATTATTTGGAACTTTTTCGAACCGTCTTTTGTGCGTATCAAATCCATTTTTTTCCGTTCTAAATCTGTTCAAAATAGGAGGCTTCAAGGTCCAGCATAGAATGCACCTTAGTGGAATTTTGGTGTTTCTGGAGAGCACAAACTTGTGCGTCGCCTTTTGCTCGTTTTGCTCCCACATGTCTGTGCTAGTTCAAATGCTGGACATATGCATAACATATACCTCCAGATGTATATCGCCAAAAATAGGCATGTACGGTGAGGTCTAAATTACTAGACAAAAGAGAGAACAAACCGCCGATTTATTAAGGTAATTATTTAGGAAATAATTATGCCCTTGTTTGTAATACATATCACATTGCCATATCCTTGCTAAGTAGTTTTATGTTCATGAATACAGCAGCAGAGGCAGACGCAGGAATATACAGGACACCTAAGATATCAGGCTGACGTGATCTAATCTCTTTGATCTCAAAATGCTACTTGGAGGAATAGAATTACGGATTGTTGGTACGTGTCTGCGGTAGTCCAAGCCCTCGGAATGTGCATGATGACATTCAGATGCATTTTGACAAAAGATAAATCAACCAGTAACGGATCCAAGGGTAACTAAAGTGTAAATTGATCGCATCATGCTTTGCTTTTGGGTGGTTATTTTAGGTAATAAGGACATCATCGTTGGTGATATGTACAAACATGACAGGTATGTACAGCCAGTATAGCTTTCCTTCTATGCACACTATGGCAGAGGAAGACCCAGGAACTCCGCAAATCTAATCTCAAGATTCCGCTTTCAACAGCAAAATTATGGTCTATGGTAAATATCTGTAACAGTTCAAATGCTTGAAATACGTCAAGATGTCGGATTTCCCCATGTCCATGAAGTTTAGCGTGACAATATTGACCAAGCGTATTTGCCAGTCAACAAGATCCATGAATGGGCGTCCAATGAGGAGCCGCGTGTCGTGGCATTGCACTCCAACGGACAATCTAAGAGACAGTCAGTCCCCATCTGCTGGGCTAAGCGCCTCGTATGGCGTCAGTGCGGTGCACGGCGCCTCGTCAGGTATCTGTCGGCATCGCGCTCAGACGTGCATATCTTCCCTGTTGTGTGTGCCGCGGTCTTCCGAGGAGACGACGGGTAGGAGAGTGACGATGTGCTGTGGTGTGGCTGAGGTCTACCGAGGGGACAAAAGTAGGAGAGTGACTATGTGTTGTGGTGTGCTGTCAGCGTTGAGGGGTATCTTTAATGGTGATATTGTATACTGGTTTGGTGATACAAACGGCGAAACACATCAGCAAAGAAGAGCTGCAAACCTTATCTGTTGGAGAACTATTCCGAGTCGGATGAGTTGCAACAGTTGGTGGACAATAGCAATGAAGCCTCACGTCAGCCGAATAAGACGTAGCTGACGAAGCTCTTTATTAAAGTTCATTGATATCTGAGGCTCATTCACGGCAACAGTGAAGAAAACTTGTGCATTGTATCAGTACACCATTAGACGAACATAGCTAGGACACGCTACACTACTCTCAAAGGGCACGGATACAATTATATTGTTCGAAAAGTCCACCAAAAAAGCAGTGAACGAAGTACGATATGGGCCACTAAGCCACTAAGTAGGACCGGCGTCCGGACGAACAAGCAATGTTATTCGTGGGCAGTCAGGCGTTGGAGGAAGCACAGCTAGGGCTGCCAGAACTCCTGTAGAGCCTGGATTCTGTTGTTTATCAAGCGCATGCTCGACACGAGTGTCGATCAGGCGAACAAGAAGATCCACGAAGAAGCCGAAGTCCGACGGATGACACATCCAAGCGTAGTGTGAACAAAGGCACGGACGCCGCCCAATTGGCCGGTATATCGTCCTTCCCAGGTCAATTGTCCAGGTCTGGAAAATTACGCGTCGTTTTTGTCAACCCAGGTCAACCCAGCAAGAAAATCTTTTTTAGACGATGCAGTAAGTG